>CATIWQ010048901.1:0-13446 GCA_949673415.1 Euphorbia schlechtendalii | reverse complement strand
AGAAGGATCTTGAATTTGCTCAATTAGAGTTAATATCATGTCTTCACTTTTAGTGAGAACCATTAAGCCATTTAATGAGCATAAAGATTTATAATAATTGCATTGACCATCACATTCAGTTTCAGTATCTGAATTTGATTTAGATGTGTCATCATTGGTATTATCTAAAATGTAGCCATCATTTTCAGAATCTGTTTCAATTAACATAATTTTTTCTAATGAGTCTTTCAAATTATTATCAATTGTTAAAGATCTAATTTGTTTCTTAACACGGCATTTATTACAATAATGACAAACTCTTCCACATTTGTAACAAAAACCAGTTTTAGTTGTCTTTTTCAACGTTTGATTGAACCCCCCTTTAAAAATTTTTTCTTCTTTTGGAAAACCTTTTAAACTTAGGTTTAGAAAATTTTTCATTTTTAGATAAAAGTCCTTTAGACCTTTTTTGAATAGGGTCATACCCTAATTGTTCACAAAAATTTCCTAATATTCTTTTTCCAGAAATTGTTCATTCTGCATTTGTTTATGAATTTTTAATTCATTACATAATAGCATTCCTTCTGAGACAATTTCAGCAGAGATTTCTCCATGGGTTAGATCTGTGTAAGGAATAGTACCATTGTGTTTATTCCTTATTCTTTCTTTTACTCTTCAGCAAATAATCTAGGAAGTTCGAAAATAAATTTTTCTTTCCAAAAATCCTGATTACAATCATCTCTAGTATAAACAGCACTAAGAAATACATATTTATACCATTTAAACTTAGAGAGATCCCTACATTGCAAGTTCATTAACTACTCAATAGTTTGTTCAAAGAACATAGAGGTTGATCCTAGAAAATATAAGATTAAAGTGTAAACTATTACGTTTACCGCATTCTAGAAATGTTGATTATTTTCTATTTTAATAGCATTGAGAATTGTATCCTTATCTTCTGCTACCAAATAGAAATCCCACCAACCTTTTAGTTGTCCTATAAAACCTGCAATTATGGCTTCAACTATACCTTTATCATTATTTCCCTAAATTCTAGAGGTAGAAGCATACATTAACATATACTGAAGAACATTTTTAATCTAATATTCAGACATTCCATCAATGTTCCATTCCTCTATTGATCTTCCATCATAAGAAACCATTGTAGGTTTAAATTCTTCAAATTGTAAATTAACTGGTGATGGCCTAAGTTAATAAGGCTAATATGTATCTTTATATGTGTGTGTGTGTGTGCATTGTAGGTTTAAATTCTTCAAATTGTAAATTAACAGGTGATGGCCTAAGTTAATAAGGCTTATCTGTATCTTTATGTGTGTGTGTGCGCGCGCGCATTGTAGGTTTAAATTCTTCAAATTGTAAATTAACAGGTGATGGTCTAAGTTAATAAGGCTTATCTGTATCTTTGTGTGTGTGTGTGCTTGCGCATTCGTGCGTGCGTGCGTGCGTGTGTGTGTAAAATGAATGGTGATATAACAAGATCCAAGTTAATTTCTTCCTGCAAGATAAAGAAAGGCGTTAAAAGGGCTAGGTCGGGCTGTCGACGTAACCATTCCGATGCTCAAGTGAGAATCCCGTGATGGAGAGAATTACTCAACTAACGATTAATGATGAATTGGTTATCTTGGGATGCGTGGTAGTGTGCTTCTATAATCATTGTATATATGTTTGAAAGGTATTGAGCCGAGATTGGATTTAACCCAATAATGGTATTTATATGGGAAATACACAAGAATGTTAAGTTTTGGATAAAAATTTACTATTTTACCTTCCAAGGAATAATATTGTCATTAGTATACTTTTGAACTTTTCATTTATCATTCTTACGTTCCATATATCTCATGTGATTCCTCCTTTTTAATTTTTGATTTTTTAATCTTGTTTTTCATTTATCTCACAACCCGTTAATTATTTCGAGATGCAGCTTTAGAGTTTTTTTTTTCATTTTTATGTTTCTCTTCGAAAGAAGATAGATGATAATATATTTTTTTTATTTTATAATTATCTTATAGTTAGTTGCATTTTTTTGATTGTCTTGTAGTTATTTTAAAGTTATTTCAAATTAACATAATTTTGTTTATATTTTTACAGTGATTTTATTATAGTTTATTTATAGTATGTCTAATTGATGTAATCATATTATATTTATGTGTTTTTGGTTTTTTATGTGTGTTTTAATTTATTTTTTATATAACAAAATCGCATTTTATAGTTATCTTATTGTTACCTCATAGTTATCTTATAATTATCTTTAGTATTAAAAAATCATTTATTATAGCTATCTTATAGTTACCTTGCAGTTTATTCAAATTGAAGTAGTTTTATTATATTGTTGTTATAATTTACTTATAATATGTCTTATTGATAAAGTTGTGTCATATTTATAAGTATTTAATTAAATATGTGTTTAATTATGTAATAACTATAAAAGAATTATAAACAAATATGTATCGGTAAAGAAAGTTCAAAAGAAGTATAACATCATGTATTTTGTTTTGAAGGGAAACATAAAGATGAAGAAAATATTTTAAAACGGCATGTTGAAAAAATAAACGATTTGTGAGATAAATAAAAAATAATAAGAATTAGATTTTAAAAAAAAGGAATGTAAAAATGCAAATAAGAATAATTTAGAATGTATAGCTTACATAAATTATAGAATACTTACTAATTATCTAAGTTGCTCTATTTATATTGTATATTTATATTGTAATGGGTTAATGATCTAAGTAGGCCTTCTAGACCTGTTTATGGTTGTTATCAAAATGGGTTCAACTAATAATGAATGAACATAACGGTGCAAGCTAGTGCTATTCATAAAGGATATGCAATTTGGATAGATTTCATTTACAACATATATTTTTCTGCCAAATAAAACTAATTGATACTATTAGTCTATCTAATAAAATCATCAAATCAATAAAGATTAAACTATTAAATTGACTAATTACACTTTACTACAATTGTGACGTTCAGTTATGTCTCCTTATGGTTGCACAATAAAAGTGGATGGTTCATTGCAGGGTACAATAAACTTTGCTTTTGTTCATCATTTACTACACAATTGCAGATTTTCGGGGTGTGCGCCGTGATTCGGAGGGCAAATACTTAAGTAAAATGCCTCAAAACAAATCTGATATTTTTTCAAACAATCCGAGATTCGGATTCATGACCCCTACCTTTTTGTTACACATTGAGAGGGAGGTGTAACCACCAAGTCATTGATTTTTCACAGTTGAAAAGAAATTTTCGAATCTTGTTTTCCTAATATTTTTTAGTGTTGTTTCTTTTTTTGGTCAAATCTACACCACTTTTTTACACTTTATAGTTTCAGATTTTTTTGTACGTTATTTGTGTGGGAAAAAATTATGATATTTACATTTAGGTTTCTCCCTTCATGTTCCTACTCACAAATTGACACGTGTCCAATGTAAGAAAATAGACAATTTAAATACCAGTAAAGAGAAAAAGATTAAGTAAAAATAAAAACAAAAATTTCAACGTGTGCCCAATATGAATAAACTTAGTTCTACCCGTCTTAATATTTACTTAAACTTGCTTCATATATATCGTGTGGGACAGTGGGAGATATAAGATTTAGAAAAACTTATAAAATTCCACGAGGAAACAGGAATTGTCTTTTCCTTTTAGTTTTCAACATATATGAAAGATTTTGTTTCTCTCTTTTATTCAATAATACACACACAAAATCAATTTTTTAACATATGTGAAAGCAAAGACACCTCACATTTGGCGGGGGAGTACAAGTTCCCTCAGCATGAACCGGGTATTTAGCAACACATTGTTTATGGCAAGCTTCATCGTCGCAAGGATTGGATTTGAACAAAGTTTCATTGCATATCCTTTGTGGGGCTATAAGCATCATTTCATCACACTCATAATTGCATTTGCAAATCTTGGAATTTGCATATTTTTCACAAAAGCTTGTCCCATTGGAATGTTCTGATGTGCATCTTTTGTTACATTTTCCATCACATTCACCTATCTCTTTTGTGCACATTTTCCCTTCTACTCCACCTTCTATAGTGCCTGCACAATAATTTTAAAACGGTGTACATTATAATTCATGAAATCACATATAATTTTAACGATTAAATCATATAATAAAGCAAATGGTGTACCTAATAACAATAATGCGAGAATAAAGAGAGTCTTTGCCATTCTTTTAGATTGATGTGATGATGTTTTTGAGTGCAAAGATTATTCTTCTTATAAAGAAGACAAAATAAAAACAAAGAAAAAAATTCAGAAGAAAATCTAACATATCTAATGTAGATTTGATTTTCTAGCTATTATTGTATAAAAGTACATCTTCTTAGATATAGAAAATAAGTTATGATTACACCCACAAAATCATTGAAGATCATAAAACTTAGGGGGTATTTAGTTGGGCTTTTAGTAAAATGATAAGAGAATCAAAATATCTGATTCAATTTCAATTACTATTAAATCCAGAATTATGAATAAATGGAAAGTAAAACAAAGAAAGAATTACAGTGAAAGGATGAAAAGAGAATCATTTACTGATATACAGTTCGTGATGTTATAGAGAAACGCGGTAGTGATTTTCTTCTTCGTCTGCCCATTTCTTTGAGATGGTAAAAACCAGACATCAGGCATTAGGAGAGAGAGTGTGTAGAGAGAAATTATTATTTCCTTTAAATTTCTGATGTTAAAAGAATTTCACTTTCACTTTTTTGAACATTATCATATAATTGATTATCATGTTACGTTGATGAGGTTATGAGATACGTTTTGCTAAGTAAAAGATAACTGAATTTTTTGAAAGTTAAAGGTTGTCAATAGACATTAATATATGGTCGAGTTCTGGTGTGCATTAAGTATTTAATAATATTAGACTTATTTTTTTATAATGATTTATGAGTAAAAAGAAAATATAATTAATACTAAAATATTGGGTACATCAAGATTGATATATATGTAAAAACCAAACAAATCAAATAAAATATTTTACCAAATTCAGAAAAACATAATTTCATCAAATTGGAATTTTGGGAGATAGGACAAAAAATTGCCACATGAACAAGAGGAAAACATAAAGAAAATAACAATTTTGCAAAATATATTCTACTAAGTTCCATAACACGTTATCGTAAGTCAACAACCATAAGAATTCCGACTTACTCCATAACACCAACCAATTTTGCAGATCTGGAACAATCTTGTTTAAAAGAGATAGATCTGGGTATATCTTTGACTGGAAACAGATGAAACCCAATCCCACAATAAAACTATCAAAACCGTGTTGTGTAATACCTCCACAATTGAGAAAGATGATCGCATAACTGCAACTCAATGAGAATATCGAATGCAATTTATTACCCATCAAACTAAAACTAAAAAAACTAGAATAATAAAAAAAATTGAATGAGAGGAGGAAGAAGATACTCTTTTAAGTGTTCTTCTTCCTCCTTGAAGATTAATCTTATTTAAAGAAAGGAGAGTAGAAAAATAGAGGTGGCTACAGATTTTTGGGAGCTTTTTTTTAATAATTAGGGCTCCAATATTTTTGGAATTTTTACCTCTGACAATCAATAATTATTTACAATTTCGTACAGTATTCTTTATGGAATAAAAAGAATGCTAAAATAATTACACAAATTGTCTTTGTTAATATCTTATACGATTTGTTTCAAAAAAAAAAAAAAAAATCTTATAAGATATACAACTACAGACACTATTAATTTGACGTGTAAAGTGAAAGTTGTTCATATTTTTTCTGAAGAGAAGAGGTTGAATGGGAATTCGGGGCGAACATCCCAACTATGTTGGCACTCCCGCTTACCTACAATGCACCCAACTGCATATTATTATAAGAGCGTGTAACAAATTGTGAATTGCCCAAAAAATTACAAAGTTTCATGTACAAAGAATAGTCGGATTGATTATAATATCCAATGTCGAAAACAAAATAAGCTTATTCCTATTCTTTAAGAAAAGCCAACAATGGTGAACACTAGCTACCAAAAGATCTTCAGCTCCACATACGTCTTCGGAATGAACTTATTCCGCCTTTTCCAAATTCACCACGCTATGGAGAACCAAGCCGTTATTGCAAAATCTCTTTCAATTCCCGGAGTGAAGAGAGACCGCCATAGCAATAAGAAGTCATATATACAGCCAGGTAATGGTAACAAAAAACTGAGCCATTGAAAGGCCTTGCATCAAACGAGCCAACTATCCTTGCAAAAGAGAAGCATGTGTTCGAGGGTCTCAATTTCTTCACAAAACAGACAAGAAGAATCTGTCACAGCTGCACCACCCCTCCTAAATAGAAATTCTTTAGTCGAAAACCTTCTATGGAACAAAAGCCAATTGAAAAAGCGAATGCAGGGAATCATAGTTGTGTTACAAATCATATTAAGCGATATGTGAGGTTTCGACCAATTGCCATTAGTGTAAAAGCTGGCACAAAAAGATGTAGAGGAGAATGTCTTTCTCAGGCCAAGATTCCATAAGAATCGATCATTAATATGCGGGAGATTCAGCAAGACTTGCTCCTCAAGAGAATACGCTGTTGTTGACGATGGAAAAATGCTCGTACATTCACAAGAATTAGCTTCTTTAGCTCTAGACATTGCTGCCTTTCAGTGAACCGCAACCTCCTACGCCATAATGGTCTGCCGTAATTCGCATTAGAAATTAGTTTGGTGCATACTCTATCTACCTTATCGCTTCACATATCATTCAACTCTCAAAGGTATTCGAAAAGGCACTTTAAAGGCTAATTTGTTGCCCATAAATCGAGCCAAAAATAATTAGTGGTACTGTTGCCCAGCTGTATAGGGGTATTAACCATGAAAAAATCCTAGAAAACTCCATTTTGATAAAAACATGACAGTACAAAAAGCTAAATCAGGGACAGTCGTGATTTGTCAAGCTCAATTAAATCCCACCAAGACATGCCGTCTAATATAACAAACAATCCATAACAGACATACATCCATACTCCGAAGACGCCATAGCCATTTGAGTAAAAGGCTACAATTAATGAGCTTAAAATCACAAATATACAACTCGCCTAAGTGTTTCGACAAATTATCGTTCCCCAACTTTGCAAATTTCGTTACGAACATGATCTCCCCGCCATAAAAAATTCCTCATAATGCATACGAGTTTCTTATTCACCGCCTCCGGTAATTTAAAAAGAGAAAGAGAAAGAAAATAAATTAGGATAGAAGAAAGTACTGATTTAACTAAAACTTCACGTTCAACATAAGATAGGCATTTTCCTTTCCAACAAGCCAATCGATTATGAAATTTTGCTATCAACGCATCCCAACTACTACAATTCACCTGCTTGAAAGAGAGAGGAGTCCCGAGGTAACATACGAGAAACTTCTCAATTTTCCATCAAAGTCTCGAGGCACATAAATTCAGCATGTTATCATCCACATTAACTCTAAGAATGGAGCTCTTATGATAATTTATATGTAGTCCTGAGATCAATTCAAAGCATCACAATATTCTAATCAATTGGGGAATAAGGGCCGTATTTGGAGGAAGGAAACAATTTTATCATCCGTGAATTGCAATAAAGAGATAACTGGTAGAGAGTCGTCAATTTTGAACCCCAAAAGAAGTCCCTCTCGAATTCTTGTGTCAAGGAGTTGCTTCAAACCTTCCACCGCAAGAACAAAAATAAAAGGCGATAAAGGGTTGCTTTGTTTCCCGCCCCGTGTGGATATGAATTAGAGGTCCCGGGCTCCCATTGATCAAGAGTAACGTGGTAGACCTATGTCGGTAACCCTTCAATCAAGAGATCCATTTATGACTAAATCCCATCTTCAACATAACTGTATCAATATAGGCCTATGAGACACTATCGAAAGCCTTATGAAAGTCCAGTTTCAAGGCCAAGCATGCCTGACATAGTTTATGTATAGATTGGATTATCTCCGTCTCCAAAAAGGAGCATTCGTTGATGCTTCTATCTTTAACAAACGCAAATTAATTTCTGGAAACCAGAGATGGCAAAACCTTCTTTAAGCATGAGGATAACAACTTTGAAATCACCCTGTACACCCTATAAATTAAAACAATCGACCTAAAATTCAGAATCTCAAAAGTTCCGAGTACTTTTGGGATGAGAATCGTGAATGATTCTTTCATGGAGTTTTGTAGAAAGGCCATCTCATGAAATCGGTCAAAGAGCCACAAAAATCTCCCTTTAAAAAATCCCATGCACGTCTATAGAAGAAATGGTTAAAACCATACCCGGGGCTTTGTTTTCATTGCAAAAACAGACGCTTCCCACACTTCATTTTCAAAAAAATTCACCGTCAAACTCTGATTTTGAACTTCTATAATCCTTGAGAAAGATAGCTTTCATAGAGAAAAAGGGATCACCCTATCTCTTGTAAAAATATCAGAGCAAAACTCATTTAGTGCCAATGAAATTCTTCCCAGGTCGAAAGTAAGTGAGCCATTAATTACAAAAGCCAAAATCTTGTTAATCCTGGAGTGATCAATAACTATTCAGTTATAAAAACTTATGTTATTGTCTACTAGAAATGTCCATTTCACCCTAGATTGTTGGTGTTTAATGCTCTCGAGGTGTTGTGTTTATTGCGTAAGGAGATTTCTTGCCGACGTCAATTCGGCAACAGCTATGGGATCTAGAGGGTGTCGTTGTCTGCTGTCCATCAACCCCAAAATAGACATTTCCAGGTTTGATATTTACTGCTGTAATTTTTCAAAGTTCAAAGATTACCATGGTTGAATTGTTTTGCCTAAAAGCTGTAGTCGAAAGGGGAAATCTCGGGTATTATTCATCGTAGAAATTGCTACCCATTTATCATGCAAAAATTGAATAACATCACTGCTGTCCCACCAGCAATTCAAAGATCAAAATGGTTTCGGTCCAGAAGGCAACGCTGAGTGAATTTTAAACAAAGTTAGGATATGGTCAAAAAGTGAAGATTTGATTGTATGAATTGATAAATCCAACCAATGATCTACTATAGTGCATGACACCATTACTCTGTCAATTTGGGAGAAGGATGTCAAGTGGTGCCATGTATAATATCTCCCATGAAGTAGAAGATCAAGAAGACTACTTTCATTAATAAAGTCGTTAAAACTTAGGAGAGATGGTGAGGTCAGCCCACTTGACCGTTCATTCCCTTGTAAAACCTCATTAAAATCCTCGTACACTATAATGCTTTCAAGTGGAGAGATGATGGGAATCAAACCCTGCCACATTTGGCTCCTTTCAACCCATGCCGTGGAGCCATACAATGCAATAACATGAAAATCCAAGATGTTTGATTGAAAATGCATAATAATCATCTAGATGACAATGCAATTAGAGACCCTAATAACTGAATACAATTCCATGAAATAGCGATAACACTCGATAAACTCTCAGAACTAACACATTTATATTCAAAATCATTGTAGCCCATATTCTCCTGAAGGAGTTCTCCATGATGGATTCAACTTTAATCTCAAGCAGAACCATAAATTACAAGTTGAATTTCTAGATACAAGAAAGAATAAACCACTGCATAATGCTACTCGACACTCCCCCCTGACAATTCAACTAATAAAAGAGAAAGACATTCAGAAAAAAACCCTAGATAAAACAACTATGATTAGGTTTACACCCGATGTTGAATTTCCTCCAATACCAACTCCTTTGCACTTTCCTTGAATAATCCAAGAATAAAACCATCCGACCAAGTAGTGCTTCAATTGGCTTCTCCGTGTGTGTCTTTATGAATAGACGGTTGATATTGTGAATATCAAGACTAGATGAGCTGGATTCGGGTACCTCACTGACTGGGACAGCATCAATAGCCGTTGACATGTTGCAGCAGCACTATTGTTAGTGGCGGGTATAAAGTTGTCACTACAAATAACATATCAGGTAGCAACTACTCTTCCATCAGAAATATGTTGCAAAAAAGTTCACAACAAGCCTACTGCCCGTGGGTGCAAAAAAGTTCATCGCAAAATTCCCATCACTAATCATACTATATAAATCAGGGATGGAGCTCATCTTTCTTACCACAACGAAGCATGAGAAGGGATTCCATTCGGCCTTCTTGATGGTTCCTTTCAACTCAACAGTAATCGGTTGAGTAGAGGGTGCAACAACCTATGCATAAGAATGATAATCCCTAGAAGAATCCACAAACTTACATGCATGGGCCTTCTCTGCTACTGCCCTCGATTGAAACATGAATTCTAGTGGATTGATTCGGTGTACGCCAGTCATACTTTGACTTGAAAGCCCTTAACCAAAACTTTCCTATCTAAATTGCATTCAAACGATAGAGGGCCTCATGCATGGGGGATTGAGCCCTCCAACAAAATAAAACCAAAGCATCAGTTCTTAGCATTCCTCTTACGCGATACATAAACATGTCTGATCACCCCATATTTGAGAAAGATGATCTTCATAACATCCTTGTAATGGGAGGCTGGAAAACTTTCAAAGTAAATACTCAAAATTTTTAGCAAAATTCTATCTATCCGAGGAAGATTTCGATTATTGAATCGACTGGAGGTTGCAGGGGCTGAGTGCAAAGGGTAGGGTTAAGCTGAATAGGTAATTCATGGGTTGTTTTGGTCAGTCTTTCTGCTGTAGAATGGCTGCAGATTTGGGTGTGAGAGGGTGTTGATGGTGCTGGAAAGGGTTGGTGAGGGTTAGGGTATGGCAGGTGGTAACCGGTAGAGATATTTCCAGCAAGGGGAGGGTTGATTTAGTGGTGGCATCGGGGTAAGGTTAGGGAAGAGGCTGAGGCATGGCTACGGGTTTTTTTAAGTGAAAGTTGTTCATATAAATGTTAGGTATTGCTCTAATATGTAATAGATTTACCTTGAATAAGGGATACTGTGAGGCTTGAGTGAAGTCCCTATATGCGGGTCATCAAAGCTCATATAACCCAGTCAACAAACTGAGCGGAGGTTATCGATAACCCATTCAAACCGCATTAATAGGGAAATTGTTATTACTAACGGCTAGCAGTAACAATGGGGGTATTTAGGAAACCCACAAACAAGCTATGAAAGGGATAAAAACCTCCATACCAGGTATGATATTCAACATACTACAACTATTCTTATATTTGAGTATGCCACTTATAATTCCTAACTTTATTATTGGAGTGGCTACGCTGGCGAACCGGGCCTAACCATATGATGCTCTATTGTCTTATAGATTACCTATAGATTAATGAGGCGGGATTGTCCTCAATATACTTGTTGATAATATTTGGTGCAGTTAGCGTGGATCGAACATTTGCTTTATAACATTCCATATTTCTGGTTTTAAAGATGAACAAAAGAAGTAGTTTCAAGAATATCACCATAGAAACATAGGATAAAATGCCCAAGTATTCACCAAGCACGCTATTGTCGCCACCTGGGTTCACACCGTGATAGTTTTGATGTGATTAGGCTTGGCCCTACTGTAAACCGACCCAAACTGCATTCCCTCTGATACCATAGGGAATGAGATCCCATTCAAACCCATATCCGAGGAGATGGATAAGCAGTTTGAATTCCTCCAGCAAGAAAGGACATCGATGGAGATAAAATTCTTGGCTAGCTTGACAAAGCAAAATTTGTACACCATCAGAGAGTTGCAAGGATCGCTCAATCAAATGAATACCCAATTGATGGGGATATGGCCGAGAAAGAGAGGTTATTGGGATTGGAAAGGATGCTATTTTAATCTAGCTCTTCTTACTCTCATTTTCATTCACAATCACAAAATAATGTGTACCAGAGAAGTAAGTCACCACCACAACCTTTTGTTCAAATAGTGACCCCTCATCGAGTGAGTAGATAGGCGTAGTAAGAAATATCGAAGCCCCATAAACTCCCAAGGATAAGAGCAATCAAGAAGAGATTAGTCATGAAGAGAACTATCACCAAGTAAACGAAACCAACCCCATTTTGAAAGAAGAGATATATTTGAGCATCGGCTAACCAAAGTACATTCAAGGCCGAGGGTAAATGTTAGTCCTCATTAGCTTAAATAATCAAGCAGAGGGGGGGTGAATGTGATCACTTGGTTCTTTTTAAGTTTTATAAAAATTGATTCCAAGTTAAGTTTTAGATGCGTGTAGAGTTAAGTATGATGTGTCCTTGGGTCTAAAAATTATGAACTACTTAGAGGAACTGATATAGTTTATCTTCAATCTATACTGAGTAACCTACTCAGATTGGATTGGTTTTCCAAGAGAAACTGATAGAACAAAGAGAAGATGAATCAGTAAAAAACTATAAAGGTAATAGAAAGGTTTAAGAAAGATTACGCCTGAGATTTTATCCTAGTCAGGCCCCTAGCCTACCTCAGTCCCCGGATTCCTTTCTAAGCTTTAATCTACTACTTATTTCTTTCCTTCCTTAAGCAGAGAAGCCTTTACAACAGATAGACCAATTATAGAATTTATCTTTTTTTCTAACTACCACTTAAACTCAGTTTAGGTACCCTTCCTAAACTGACTCACAGATTTTAATTGAAAGATCACAAACGAAAGAGTTTAACTTATGAAAAGTGTTGAATCCTTTTACAATGGTAAAGCTTAGCTAGACTCTAAGCTAATATGATTTCTCTCTATTACAAATAGATGTGAAATTGAGCATTTTCTTTTGAATGCTTGAAATTGAAATTTTTGAATGCTGGGATTGCTTGGACAATATTTTCAGCTCTTAAGAAATTCAAGATGATTCACCAAGTTTGAACGTTTACTTCAATCTTCTATTTATACTTAGAAGAGTTGGAAGTAGCCATTGCAAACTTCTCATCCTAACTTATTCTTCAATTTCTCTTCTCTTTATAACTTTCGATTCTACCCATTTGAAATAGATTTCAAGATGTTTAGAGACAGAGAATTTGAATGTTGAAGGGTGAGATTAATCTGTTCATCTTGATGCGTTAAAAACTTATTTCTTCAATAAAATTCATTATGAGAGAGAGGCGCACAAGATGCAACGTGGAAGCTTGTGATTTGTAGATTTGCTGACATAGTAGAGTGGATTGGGGACACTAGAAAAATGATGCTTAACATAAGATTCCTTTTTCCTTGGATGTTATTTTAGCTGTGAGGACCACTTGAATATCCTCTTCAATTTCAATGCCTTTTAATTGAAAAGCATCAAATGAATATTACATCTCTCACAGACAGAGTTAAAAGTACCGATGTCATATTTTCTCTAAGTGTCAAAGTAACTCAGCTTTTAATAAATAAAAGCTACTTAGCTTTGCAGAGTCTATATCTTATAAACTATGCAATACTTCTCTTTACTTAGCTTTTCTTACTCTAAGCCATAACTTAATCAACACTCAATAAACTGAGTTGTTTTTCCTTAAACAAACTCAAGTAAACTTGTTTAATTAAGAGTATACTTAGTACTTAATTAATTTCAATATCCTAAATAGTTTGTTATTTC
>CATIWQ010048882.1:0-10633 GCA_949673415.1 Euphorbia schlechtendalii | reverse complement strand
AGAATATTCATTCGATGCTTTTCAGGTTAAATAACCGTGAAATTAATAAAGATTTCCAGTGGTCCTCACAATTCAAAAGGTGTCAATACCAAATGTTGGAGATTCCTCACTAAAGTCCAAGATAAAAGGAATCCTCTAACATGTATCGTTTTCTCTATGTCGCCACGTGTCTCTGCAAACGTCAACAACATCAACCAATCACAAGACTCCACGTTGCACTTCGCGCTCCTCTCTCTCAATCCATTTTGCTTGAAGATAAAAGAGAATTTCTCAACGGGATTTTATCCCGCCTCAACGTTCAAATTTCTATCTCTAAACAGCTTGGAATCTGTCCCCAACTAAAAGATTCGAAAGATATGAAAGAAGAGAAATTGAAGAATTACATGGATGAAAAGCTTGCAATGGCTACTTCGCAAGGCTTCAAGTATATATAGAAGACTGAAGCAGACATTCTAACTTGGTGAATCACCCCGAATTTCTTTAAGAGTTGAAACTCTACGTAATTACTCCCGGCTTCAAGAAATTCCAAATTCAAGTAATTAGCAAACAATCATTTTAAATCTAGTTGTAATAGAGAGAATCATTTACGTAGATTTAACATTGTAAGGATTCAACATTTTATAAGTTGAATTCAGTTCTCACTTTCATTTTAAATCTAAGTGTCAGTTTGGGAAGGGTACCAAAATTGAGTTGAGTGGTAGTTAGAAAGAAAGGTACTTTCTATAAAACTATGTCTATGCACTGTAAAAGCTACTTCGCCTAAGGAACGAACACTAGTAGATTAAAGCTCGAATAAGGTATCCGGGGACTAGAGGTAGGCTCGGGGCCGAACTAGGATAAAATCAGGTGTTGAAGTTCTAAACTTTCGCTTTAGCTGTTATTAATTCATCATTCTTTCTATCGTAAAGTGTTTTTCTTGAAAAACTGATTCGAGCTGAGTAGAGTACTCAGCGAGAGATTGAAGAAAAACTATGCTAGCAAAGCTGAGCAGTTTATAAGTTTTTAGATCAACTCAGTACGCATAACTCAGCATACATTTAAAAACGTAACTTGGTTAAATAATTTTCATAAATCTAAAAAGTAACCAAGATTCGCATTCACCCCCCTCTACGGTCGTTTACAAGCTGCCTAAGGCCCAACAAGTGGTATTAGAGTAATTGCTCAACTTATCGACTAACCGTCTTTGAGTCAAGATCCATAAATGGTTTACAAAAACTACAGTTCTAGCTCAGGTCAGGCAGTTCTCTTAAAGGAGGGAATGTCTGTTACTAGGCCACTTCTTTTTTATGGTAATTATTACACATTCTGGAAAAATTGCATGAAAAACTTAATTCAGTCTCAAAATGCAGGCTTGGCTCGCGATCAAGTTTGCCCCAGAGTTCCCACGGTTGTGAGGAACGAAATTCATGTCCTAATAGATCCAGAGGACTACGACGATGCTGACCTGAGGAATCGAGAATCCTGCAATAATTCAGTGAACGAGAGCTAAGAGACTATAGATTTATCAACCATTCTAGCAGTACTTCCATCGTTGTGAATCCCATTATCTTCAATGATTTGATGTCGGTGAGGTGTTGAAGTGAGTTGGGTAGAAGAGACATTTGGCGACCCAAAAAATCAAATGCTCAAATTTCTAAATCCTCAAACCATGGAAGGTCTTTGATTCGGTTCAAATAGTGGAAATCATCCAACTCCTCTAATAATACACCAATTCTCAAATGCTTCAATTGAGTCAGTCCAAATATTATATCCTCTAAAAAATATTGCAATCTCATAGAACAATACATCCCTAATGAGGTTAAAGATCCGAGCTTCCTTAAATCTTTTAGAACATAGATAAGCCACTGAAATCTTCTTACTAAGATTTCCTTGAAAAACAGTTTTGATAGAATCCAAGTTTGAAGCTCAACCAATTTTTGGCATCCCATAATGGATAGACCAATGAGATTCGGAAACAACTGCTTCTTATGAGATACGAACCCCAATTCATTACAAGGCGCGGGATTTTTGTACTGTTCCAACAGTGTTTCAACATAATATCCACCAAATTGTTGAGAAAAACCAAAGGACCAATACCATGTAACATCCACGATGGTTATTTTTCACCCATGTAATTCTTCATCTTTATTCTTTTTACTTTTGGGTTCGGTCGAACGCCTTCAAGAAGTTCCTCATCACTTGAAATTCTGCCAAATTCTCCATAGCTTGATTGAAAACTTAGTCCTTGTAGTCTTGTTTTCGCATGCAAGTTGGCTCTTGTAGCTTCTTCCTTATCTTGAACCTCCTCAAGCTTGGTTGTTTCCAAGTCACCTCTTAGTTCATTTAAGAATTGAAGTTCGTCTATACTGCCAACCATGTCAGAGCCCACAACAAAGAAAGACAATATTTGGAGACAAATCAGCTATCCCAATCCAATTGGCGTCTAGTGCTCGTAAGAGAAAGAAATATTCTTCAAATTTATCAGATCTTTCATCTCTTTTCATGGAAACTTAGAAAGTTCCTTGCACCCAAGAAATTACAAAATTTTAAGATTGCAGAGCTTGGTATTGTATATGGGAAACTTTTTTATGTCACAATTTGAGACATTCAAAGTTTGAAGGTTCTTACGTTTACCAATGGATTTAGGAAATTAGCTGACAGTGGTATTTGAAACATTTAAACATTGAAGTTGGTGGAGCTTAGTGATGGAGTTAGGCAACTCTTTCACCTTTGAATTTGAGAGATTCAAAGTTTGAAGATTGTGGAGCTCGAATATGGATTGAAGCAACATTTCGACATCAAATATGACAGATTCAATGTTTGAAGATGGTAGAGGTTAGTGATGGATCTAGGCAATTCTTTGATTTTTGTGTTTGAAACACTGAGATGTCTTAAATGTGTCAACTCGCCAATCATGGATGGCAACTTGTTCATATAAGTTCCATTGAAGATAAGTGTTTGCAAGCTTTCTAATATCCACAACTCACAGAAGGGTGCATATTCAAGGATGAAAGTACCCAACTTTACGGCTTGAGCCGCTGAATCAATATTGCAATGATATTTGGAAACTATCAAATATGTATAATCTACATACAAATGATTAGCATTTGTGGAACCATCCTTCAAGGACTCAAATTCAAAAAGTGATAATGACAAATCATGCACAAGATCATTGACTTTGCACTGAATGGCATCACCATCTTCATTTGTTTCCACGTCTTGGAATAAGCAAATTTGTAGTAAGGCACGGAAATTGTTATTATGAATCAATAATCCCTTTAGCCATCCAAACATGGATAAATTCCTATTTTGTAATAGAAATTCGTTTTTTTAAAAGTTGAACATAGTGTAATACAAGACTTTAAAGAGATAAGCAATCACTCAAAGGTTTGTAGTAGTAAAGAATTAAAATCTTTCAAAGTATACCTTCGAACATTTCTATCACCATACCTTAACCGGGCTTCCTCACAAAATTAAGTCCCATGCTCCCACCTAAAAATTTTGCAACTAATGGCAATCCTTTACAACTCTTTGCGACTAATGGCCTCTAAATTAGATGGAAAGGGTGTTGTCATGTTTCTAAATACCCTTTCTTCATTATCAACCAACACTTCTCATCTGAAAATAAATCTAATACATGCCCATGTCAAGATGAATTCTCAAAATAGATGCCAATCCATGCATATTGGTTGTAACAAGAACGATATTTCCATTATTAGTAAAACATTCTGACAAATCATGCCAACACATGCAATGATCACTCTCAACATCATCTAGAACTAGAAGTGGTTTTTCCTCACCAACAGATTTTCAATCTCTCAATTAAATTGTATCTAAGTCTGTTCCACAATATGTTGTTCCATTCAAGCATAGCAACATCTTTAGCAAAACGGTTTCTTCATAGAAATTACTTTAAGGAGGTTTTCTTGGCAATCACAATTGTCAAAATAAAGAAATGGATGTTGGAAAGCTTCTGGCAAACTTTTATGATGATCCAACTGTTAGAACTTTGGAAAAGTTAAAATGTTCCCTGTTTGGCTGATTGAAGGACAAACCGAAAAACAAATTCTTTTGTGATTCAAAATAGAGCAAATTTATGCTAATAACAGTGTTGTACAATAAGCTTGATAGCCCATGCAATGTGAAGGTAATATGAACATGAAATGAGAAGCAAATTGAATATGTGAATAAAACTTTATATTTCTGAATATAAGTGTTATACAACGAGGAATTCTAATATACCTATTTATTGAAAAATCTAATAGGGAAAGATAATTACAAATATTAGTTACATAAATCTAATTAGAAGTCCATGATAATGACTTGGCCTTGGACAAGTCCTTTATACTTCTAACAAAATAATCATGCCTCGATTGTAATATTTTTTAACTTGTTATTTTATTATTACGATAAAGTTTAGTTGACCAAGTGTTAATATATTGAATAATTTAGGCTTAATGCATCATAACTTCCTCAACTTACCTCAAAAAACCGGACACCTTCAACTTACAAAAGAACCAGTTACCCCCTTAATTTGGCGAAAACGAACCACTTAACCCCCTCGTGCTGACATGTCAGCTTATGTGGAGAGGTTGAAAAGTCAAAGAAAGTGATATTATTTTTCAAGAACAAAAAAATTGAAAGCAATCAAAACTTCCTTTTTGATTCCATATTTCATTTTATTTTTTTCTTTCCCTTTATTTTACTCCAGCCAAATATTAACCATCCTCTGCTCATCAACTTTTCTTTTTCTAATCAATCTTATTTTTCGTGTAATCTTTAATGGTTGTGTAATCATTCTTCTTCTTCTTCTTCTTAATCTTAATCTCATTCTTCAAATCAATCTTGTGCAATATATGGGGTTTTGATTTTAAAGAACTTTCAACTTTGGCGACTTTACACAATTCTTACCGGTAGAGACGCGGAGAACGCACACATTATCACCTTAATTTCTGCTCCCTTCCTTCATTCGTGTTTGGTAAGTGCCTGGAAGTGTTTTACTCTCTCAAAACACAACCCCTAAATCCATTGCATGCTGAAATTGAGTTTAAAATTGACATTCAACAACTAATTTGGAATGCTCTAAATCCATTTCAGGCTGAAATTGAATTGAAAATTAACATTCAACAACTGATTTTGAATGCCCTAAATCTGTTTCAGGCTTGAATTTAAAACTGACATTAAAAAATGATTTTGAATGCTCAAAATCCATAATTTCTGGTTTACAAAACTTTGTTAATGGAGTTGTATTGGGTTGTTTCGACTATGGTCTGTTCCGACTACTATGGTCATCACCAACTACTATGGTTTGTTTTGACGATGATGGGTTGTTTTGATTATAGGACGTGTTCAACTGCATGGAAACTAATTAAAGTTAAATCAGATTAATTAAGCTAATGGAGTTAAATAATGTCACATGTCAAAGTTTCATCGGTTTGATTTTTCAAACTTTGACACGTGGCCCGAGTGTATTACATTCTCCGGTATGTGATTGGTATAACTTGATTGAGGGGGCTAAGTGGTTCATTTTTGCCAATTTAAGGGGGTAACTGGCAAGTTGAGGGATGTAGTGATGCATTAGGCCAATAATTTAAAGGGTAAATTTAAAAAACATACCATGTGATTTTCATTTTTTTTCAAAATAAGGTCTGTGGAATTTTTTTTTTCAATACAAGGTCTGCGGTTTGAAACGTTATCAGAACATGAACTTTTTCTTAACACCGTCAAAGAAATTGACTTGGCAAGGTTGGAAATTAATTATTTTAATTTGGAATATAGTCCATGTCATTTTCCACCCATTAAAAAAGGCTCATCTTTGACCACGAAATCCCTTAAATAATACAACTTTTCACGTAACAATATCTATCAACATGAGTTTTCAAATGATTGAGCAGGATTTCAATAGGAAGCGAGCAATGGTGAAGCTTTGACACTCGATATCTATCAGGACATGAGCTAGCAACTGATAAATGAATGGAACGCCTACCATCCATGACACCGCTACTTCTCTTGATGAAGATCCATAGATCATTTTGGTCCAATCTCTTATTCTTCCACGATGATATTAGAGTTTTACTTTTAATTCTCAGATCTTGTTACTTTTGCTCCTTGTTGTTGTCGTTGGATTTATTTATACTGAGTGTAGTTAAAATCAACAAAGGATTTTTGTTTGGATTCTGTACTTCAAATGTTGTAACTGAGAAAGCTCTTATTTGATTTTTTTTCTATTATTACACATTTTATTTCAATTTTATTCTCCAGCCTAAAAAAGTAAACGGGGTGGAGGACAAAATTGATAATAAACAGTAGTTTAAAAATTAAGAGGATTTAAATTGACTGATTAGACCTAGAGAAGCAGAAAATAATTCCTTGTTTCAAACCATCAACTGAAAAAGGAGATAGAAAACGATATCGATTTTGGTGTAGGAGGAGGTGAGTCTAAGCGGCACCTGTGCAAGGGGAGATAAATCTTAAAATGTAAATGATGGGTGTTGAGAAGATAAAAAATAATTCCTGCACAAAAAAATAACTTAAAGTGGTAAACAAGGGTAGATCCTCAACGACGGTATTAACTAAGTAATTCTGAAAGAGAATGACTAAAGTGATGAAATCAGTTTATTAACATGGTTGGGATTTGAAAATTGAAAGTAAAAAGAAAGTAAAACAATTGTAAAAAGACTGACTTAACCAATTAGGAAAAACCATGTATCATAATGATTACTGGACAAGTGTTAAATTGCACTGGGACTTAGGTGTAGTTATACTAGCGCTCCACATCATACATCGTTAGCAATTCTTTCCAACTTCATATGGGGACTGTGTTTCGCGCCTCAATCTCCTTCTTACCTACCGTGACTCTAGACGTCGTGCTAGAGAGCTCGCCGAAAAATAGCAATAAATACTAGAAAAGTCTAAACCCTAACCGAAAGGTAGTAGAACTCCTAACAGGCATTAGACTATTGTATCTCTAGTCTTAGTGGTGACATAGAGACTAGTGTCACTCACTCTTCCTTAGGCACAGTTACGGATGTAAAAGTTAGAGATAATAATAAATCACAAAGACTTACCTTGTAGTTGATTAGACCACAAAGAAATGAGGGATTCATTAACAATAAGTACCGAGATCAGCAAATAAGTCACCTTGCAGATTGTTGCGTTCAGGTATAAGTCCTCACATTAATCAGACATGATCTTGAGCCTTTCTTGGTCTAGTCACTAGGAAATTAGTTAGACATGATTGAAAATAAAAGCACTAAAAGACAAAGAGGATGAATATAAATCCGCGAGTAAATAAAGAAATTGTAACTAATTGCGAAACTAAAATAAACTTAAAAGTAAAAAAGAATCGAATCGAAAGTAAATTAAATCTAGAATGTTTGAAAATTAAGGATTAAAAATAAATGAAGTTCTAAACTAATTTGGATTTTGAATTGCAACTATACTAAATTAAGAAAACTTAAACTAAATTCTGTTGGTCCGTAAACGGGCTCTTAACAAAAGTAGAGGGGGGGGGGGTGAATCCTTTATCTTGGTTACTTATAATATTTTAGAAAATATTTGCCAAGTTCAGTTGTTATATGCGTGCTGAGTGCAACATAAAAACGTAAAAACTGCTCAGCACTGCTAGCACAGTTTATCTTCAATCTTTAGTTGAGTAAGGCTACTCAGCATAGATCGGATAACAAGCAAATAAATAACTAAGAGAGAATGAGATGCATGAGCTAATCACTCCTAAAGCTAAGGCTTAAAGATAGAAAGTCAACACTTGAGATTTATCCTGGTTCGGCCCTTAGCCTACCTCCAGTCCCCGGATGCCATCTCCCAGCTTTAATCCACTAGTGATTTGTTCCTTCAATAGGTGGAGAAGCCTTTACAGAAGATTACGGAAAATACCCTCCTTTCTAACTACCGTTAAACTCAATTTGGGTACCCTTCCCAAAACTAACATAGATTAAAACAGAAATACGAACTGAATTCAAATTATAGAACTGTTGAATCCTTACAATGTTAATCTAAGTAAATTTATCTATCACAAACATATATGAACTTTGATGTTTATTGATTGCTTGCGATGGAATTTCTTTGAAAGCTTGAGTAAATTGCACAACATTTTAGCTCTTAAGAAATTCGAGGTGATTCACCAAGTTTGAACGTTTGCTCTAGTCTTCTATTTATACTTTGAAGGTCTGCGAAGTAACCGTTGCAAACTTTACGAGATCGTCGATCTTCAATTTCTCATCTCTTCAAATCTTTCGAATCTTCCCGTTGGAGACAGATTCCAGGATGTTTAGAGATAGAAATTTGAATGTCGAGGCACGATAAAATTCCGTTGACAATTTCTCATTTATCTTCAAGCAATCTGGATCTTAGAGATGCGCACTAGAATGTAACGTGTAGTCTTCCAATTGGTTAACCTTGTGGACGTTGACAGTGTTGCGCGGAGACACTTGAGACACGGCGCATGATAGAGAATTCACTTTACTTGGACTGTAGTGAGGAATCCCCGACATTTCGTATTGACACCTTTTGCATTGTGAAGACCACTAGAATCTTCATTAGTTTCAGCGCTTTTTCTCTTGAAAAGCAACTGAGGAATATTCCATTCCTCCAAAAACGACGTTAGTAGCACATGTGTCATAAAAGTCTCTACATGTCAAAGAAAGTGCTTATAATTAACTAAAAGCAAGACTCAGCACGAGCTGAGTGAAATAACTCTAAACTACGTAATACTCAGCACAAACTCAGCTTTTCCTACACTAAACTATAACTTAATTTATTACATAGCAAAAATGAGTTGTTTTCCCTTAAATAACCTCAAGTCAGCTTTATTAATTAAGAGTTTACTTAGTACTCGATTAATTTCACTAACCTAGATAGTTTGTTATTTCTAATACTATTAAGTACTGTGAGGTACTATTAACTTAGGTTCTACAATCTCCCCCATTTTAGACAGATAGCAAACTAGGTAGTAGAAGAAGTTAATTGAGTTAATAGTTCAGAGATATCAGAATACCTGAAAGTAGTGTAAAACTCCCTTGTGCTTAGTGACTTCTCTTAGTCAGCTAGAGCTTCCCCATACTGAGTGAGTCTTATACAAGCGGGAAAGTGTTCGCCACTTTTCTACTGATAAGTTTAATAACTTATTCACGAATTTTTGGCTTTAAAGTATTGGTGTTGTCAATACCACTTATCAAATAGAAAAATGATGATAACTGCAAGTATACAGTTGCGATGTAGTTTTAAAAGATATCGAACCCATAGGGAAGGAACAAGCTCTAAAGATCAACAAGAGAAACAGAACAAAAGAAAATAAAATAATTGAATTTTTTTAGTTAGGTAGGATGGGATATGATGTGGATAAATGTATATAGATCAGAGTAGAAGAAATCAGTATAAATTATCCCTATGAACAAGTATAGCAAAGAAAACATGCAAAATCAACAAAGATATTATGTACACTAGACTAATTTAAAAAATTCGGTTCTAGATATTCAGATATTCAATTATTCACCGCAGAGCAACACATGAAATGACTTTTCTAAATCTAGTGCAAATGAATTAAGATGATTATATAAACCTGGATAACAATACTACTATGCTTATTACGGGTCACTCTCACATAGCCATATTTAGCAAGTTACCATTCCAAAAATGTTGGCTCACTAAACAGTGTTATAATCACAGATCCAGTGATCACACACAATCTCGTTAATCCCGAAACTACTCTTAAAGTTAACTCAAAAGCATATAACTTGATTAATATAAAAGACTCAACAAGAAATACACATTATGATTCATAGACATATCATAAACTTCGAAATAGAAAGTATAAGTAGAAAGCAAAGCAAAGTTGTAAGGTATGCAAGTGAAAGCTAAAGTTGATCAAACCGTATCCACTCTTTGATGGTAGTCGATAATTCTCACAATTCCTGCGTCTGCTTTGAATTCGGTCTCGACTAGTACAGAACCTCCGCTAGGATGCTATTCTTTATGAATATCAAACAAACGAATATTGAAGAACGAAAAATTTTATTGATAAGTGATTTACAATTACACTTATACAACAATCACTTGAATATGTAGAGAAATCTAATGATCGAAATAAGGTTTGAATCACTTATACATTTTCTCGCTAACTTAGAACGAAATGAACTCTACATGATTATTCTCTCTATCTAAATACCATTTATGCCACTCTCACTCTCTCTACCACCCATTCCATGAAATTGGTGAGGTTTGGAGCCCTATTTATAGATTATGAAGGGTTGCGTCTATCCATACGAAGAGTTGTGTCCATTGGCGAAAGATTGCATCACTTCATTGTGATTGGTTGAGTTGATTTCATCTTATCCATAATGGAAAGGCACCTTTTCATGATTGGTTGACTTCCAAAATGTGTCTTTTCATTTGGTAGTTGATGGAGGTTGATGGTGGTTGATCGTTCTTATCTGGCGGTTAATAGTTGGGAAGAGTTGACCAAAAAACTATCTGAGTCACGACTGTGAATACTTGGTTGGCAACTTGCTGTTCTGAAGAATACTAAGTCGCGACCGCGAATGGTTATCGTGACCATGAATTGTGTTTTTCTTCAGAATCCTTCTTATAACTTTACCGATCTTCAACAACTTCGATCCTAAGCCAAATCCTTAAGTTC
>CATIWQ010048876.1:0-13388 GCA_949673415.1 Euphorbia schlechtendalii | reverse complement strand
GTTGAAATATTGTAAAAGGTTTACTCTTCACCAGAAGAAGAGTTAATATTGGATTAAATCTTGGACTGGAGATTCCAAGGACTGGATTAGGCAGAGGCTGAACCAGGATAAAAATCACTGTTTGTATTTCTTTACTCAGCTTTATTATGTATATCATTTACGCATCTGAAACACATAAATTATAAAGGGGGACTCTGAGTAACTAATACTTACTCAGAAGCAACTTTTGAAGCAGTCTTTTGTAGATTAAAAGAAAACTGAAAAAGAGTCATTCACCCCCCCTCTGACTTATTTAACACCCTTACTGGGTCTTACAGAAAGCAACTTATAAATCAATATTGTAGTCAACATTTAAATTAGAGTTAATTAGACTTAGTTAAAACTTGTTTAGCTAATTCTTGTGATCTAATAAACTTAGATCTATTTGTTGAATACTGGTTATTGAGCTTAGTAATTCAGCACGGTAAGAATAAAAATATACTAAACTCTTGTCTTATTATATTTATGTTGAGTAAGTATGATTATTCAGTTATAACATTGAGTGTGTTTAACCAATTATTTCTAGAATGGAATATTCTTTATGATGTTGTTTCAGGTCTCAAAGATTATCAAGCACTAAAATAAAAAAGAAATAATTATGTGGTCTAAGGGAAAAGTTATCAGTACGGAATGTCAATCTGTCAACACTAAAATCAAAGAACAACAGTCTGTTACGCCGCATTTTAGTAAGAGCCGTGCAATTTTGCTATTACCAATACATTCAAGCATATCTAGGAATGCTATGTAGCAAGCGCGCTCCATCTCGTAAGACTAAAGCATATTCAAGTTTAAGACTTGGCGAGAAATTCTTTCAACAGTTTAATCTCGCATATCAACGGCTACAAATCAATCTCACAACAGATTCAAAGCTGTCTCAAACGGGAAGATTTTGAAGACTATGCAAAAATATAAAATGAAGGATTGAATGAGTCGAAAGACAAGTTTGCAATGACTACCTCAACAACATCTATAAATAAAAGACTGAAGGGAGCGTTCAAATTTGGTGAATACATCTAGAATTTCCTAAGTGCTAAAGCTCTGTTAAATTTACTCATCAATCAAGAAATTCTCAAATTAGATACTACAAGTCCACACCATGTTATTCGCCAAAGATGGTTAGATCATAAAAAGTGTAATAGATCATATCTGTAAAAGACTAAACAACGTTTTATAAGTTGCTTATTCAAATTCATTTTTTTTATCTAGGATAACTTCGCTCTGTTTGATTCTCTTTACTTTAAATCTTCAATTTACTCAGCAAGTATTTTTTAGCACTCATATCTTTATTATTTGTGTTAATTTTACTAAGTATTTTATTAATCAGCATTGCTGATTTATCTTGCTCAGCATTGTTTATCATACTGAGATTTAGCTCAGTTTGTGTGTTTGTTTAGACCTTTGATTATGTTTGCGTTCATCATCTAAACAAATCTCAGCATCACTTAGTATTAAAAGTTTTAAATAACTAAAAACGACCCAAAAACCAGTTATAGGACATTTACCCTCTCTGTCCAAGTATTGTTAAGTTAATTAGGACTGACAGTTTAAAAGAAATAATAATAATAATAATAATAATAATAATAATAATAATAATAATAATAATAATAATTATCATGATGGGTAATCCCATTGTGGGGATCAGGGTTTGACTCAAATGTTGTAAAAGAGCTAAGCTAAGCTCGAATACTGATTGTTCAAGCTCTATTATTTTAATTTTCAACAAACTCGAACCGAGATTAAGCTTTGATCAAATCGAGTTCGAGTCAAACATGAGCTTGGTCTAACTGAACAACCCTAGTGGGCTCGAGCCAAGCCCAAGCATAGCTTAAATCGAGCTATGCTCGGTCGTGCTTTAGTCGGATATGTTAATTAAAATTTTGACAAGCTCTAGCTATGTTTCAAACATAAACTTATATTTTGACTTCATGAATCAAAGTTATGTATTTTAATATTATTTAATCTCTTAAAGCTACTTAAATTTGATGCTTTATATATACCTAAGTATATTTACTTTTCATAATATACTTATAATTTATATAAAAATATAATATTCTTATTTGTTAACATGACCACGAGCCTGTTAATGAGCTTATTTGAGACTAGTTCACGAGAGTTACTTATCGAGTATGTTCACGAGTTTTCTAGCGGAATACCCATTGTTCAAGCTAAGCTCATTTATTAAATGAACCTAAATTCTATGTTCATGATCAAGCTCATTTATTAACATGTCGAGCACGAACGAGCTTTAATCGAGCAGAACATCGAACTGTTCATGAGTGGCTCTATTAATTAACAACCCTAGTTAGAGTTGACCATTCCCCATGTTCATTCTCCATTTTGGTGAATTCCCCAAAATGAGAAAACATAGAACCTGCCCTTAATTATTCAATAAAAACAAGGAACGATCAAATAAGGATAAGAATTCTCTAAATTTGTTAGGTGGTTTATTTGTAATAATTCTTCCATTTTTAAATGACCGAGATTGAATTTTAGTCGTCTGTGGTGTCCTTAGTGGAATCATATCACACACAAACAAGTCATCTGCCAAATTTCAAAAATCTTTATCGTATCGAAAATGCAAACACACACACGAACACGAACGCACGTGCAAGCGCACACACATATCATCTGTCAAATTTAAAAAATCCTTATCGTATCAAAAATGCAAATACACACACATCATTTGCCAAATTTAAAAAATCCTTATCGTATTGAAAATGCAAATACACACATCATTTGCCAAATTTAAAAAATCCTTATATTATCGAAAATGCAAAAAAAGTTCAAATATATCATTTTGCACTATCCTTCATATAGTTTATTTGGGTAAACTTAAAAAACATGACTCATGAATTTTTTTTTTAAAAAACATGCATTGTGATTTGTAACCATTAAAAAAAAGGAAATTTTTTTCTATTGAAAATGATAGTGTTAGAGATGGATTTTCAATCAATTTAACATTCCAATCATTTAACTATATTATTTAAAAATTATACGTAATTTTCAGAAATTTTTCATTTTACTATGGATTCTTTTAAAATTTCTATCACATTTAAATTAAAAAAATATTTATACTTTCTCAGGAAATTTTTTAAAATTTTATTATTAAGTTGTGTTGTATTTTTATTAGCTAAATTTTGAAATTTCAGTTCAAAATTTATAAATTTTTTTCTTTTTATAACTAATTAAAATTTGAAAATAATTCTTTTATTATCGATTAGAAAGCATGTTTTTATAAAAAAATTGTACAAGACATCTATTTAAAATTAATGAAACCCAATTTATTTATATTTAAGAACGCAAGAATAATAAAATCAAAAGAAGAAGCCGGATTATGGAAACAAAATAGTTTATAAACCCGACACTGGTCCAATTCTTCTTTCTGTCAGTCGCACCCATACGCGACTGTATTCAAACTCTCCTCTTCTTATTTTATTTCTGTTTTACTATTCAACCCATTCACAACCTTTCTTCTTCCTTCCATTTCCTTTCCGTTGCAGAACCTCAAAAACTATGGCTTCCGTGGCCTGGATTTCGTCCCTTTCCCTTCTCATCCTCTTCCTTACAATTCCTTCCTCCGCCGCCGCCAAGAAAACCTACATCGTCCACATGAAACACCACACTAAACCTCTCCATTTCTCTTCTCACCATGACTGGTACACCGATAGCCTCCAATCACTCACCTCCAATGCCGAGGACTCTCTTCTTTACTCTTACTCTGACGCATTTCATGGATTTGCTGCCTCGCTTGATCCGGAGGAAGCTGAATCTCTCAGAAATTTCCAGGGAGTTCTCGATGTTTATGAGGATACTGTTTACTCTCTCCACACTACTCGTACTCCTGAATTTCTCGGCCTTAACGCCGATTTAGGTTTGTTTAACGGCCGTCATACTTTAGACATCGATCAAGCGTCTCATGATGTTATCATTGGTGTGCTTGATACCGGAGTCTGGCCTGAGTCAAAGAGCTTTGACGACGCAGGAATGCCTGAGATCCCTAGTAAATGGAAAGGAGAGTGTGAGTCCGCTCAAGATTTCAGCGCTAAACTCTGCAACAAGAAGTTGATCGGAGCTCGTTACTTTTCCAAGGGCTACCGTATGGCTACCGGCGGTAGTTACTTGAGGAAGGCGAAAGAGATCGAGTCTCCTCGCGACGTTGAAGGACACGGAACTCACACCGCCAGCACCGCCGCGGGCTCACTAGTTGCGAACGCCAGTTTGCTCGGTTACGCCAGTGGAACTGCTCGTGGTATGGCGCCGCACGCGCGTGTTGCCAGTTACAAAGTTTGTTGGAAAACCGGTTGTTTTGGATCCGATATTCTCGCAGGCATGGATCGTGCCATTGCGGATGGCGTCGACGTGCTATCTCTTTCTCTCGGAGGTGGATCGGGGCCGTATTACAGGGACACAATCGCCATCGGAGCTTTTACAGCAATGGAGAGGGGCATTTTCGTCTCTTGCTCAGCCGGTAATAGCGGACCTTCAAGGGCTACCTTGGCTAACGTGGCTCCGTGGATAATGACAGTTGGCGCCGGAACTCTGGACAGAGATTTCCCAGCGTTTGCAGTTTTAGGCAACAAAAACCGCTTCACCGGAGTTTCGCTTTACAGCGGAGACGGCATGGGAGATAAAGCCGTACCTCTAGTTTACAACAAAGGGAACGGCACCAGCAACCTTTGCTTGGCTGGTTCACTTCAACCTGCAATGGTTCGCGGCAAAGTCGTACTATGCGACAGAGGAGTCAATGCACGTGTTGAGAAAGGAGCGGTTGTGCGGGACGCCGGTGGAATCGGTATGATTTTAGCAAACACGGCCGCCAGCGGCGAGGAATTAGTGGCGGACAGTCACCTGTTACCGGCTGTAGCGGTGGGGAGAAAGGCCGGAGACGTCATAAGAGAGTATGTGCGGAACACGCCAAATCCAACTGCAGTGTTAAGTTTCGGTGGCACAGTGTTGAACATAAGGCCGTCACCGGTGGTTGCGGCGTTCAGTTCACGAGGTCCAAACATGGTGACGCCTCAAATATTGAAGCCAGATCTGATTGGGCCTGGAGTCAACATCTTAGCTGCTTGGTCAGAGGCCGTTGGACCCACCGGCCTAGAGAGTGACACCAGAAAGACTCGATTCAACATCATGTCAGGTAATTCCTCAACGGTCTATTTTTTTTCCTTTGCTATAATTATTATTTATCAAAACTCATGATGATGTTAGGTTTTCCACGCCGAATTTGCTGACCTATTTTTAAATAACAGGCACATCAATGTCCTGCCCGCACATCAGCGGTGTAGCCGCTTTGCTAAAGGCAGCCCACCCAAGTTGGAGCCCAAGTGCCATTAAATCTGCCCTCATGACCACTGCTTATGTTGTGGACAACACCAATTCGCCTCTTAGTGATGCAGGCAGTGATGTATCCGCGCTGTCGAACCCGTGGGCTCACGGGTCGGGTCATGTTGACCCGCACAAGGCTCTCTCTCCGGGGCTCGTGTATGACGTCTCAACGCAAGAGTACGTTGAGTTTTTGTGCTCTCTCGGGTATTCTGTCGAACATGTTGCGGTCATTGTGAAGAGGCCTAATGTTACTTGCACTAAGAAATTTGCTGACCCCGGCCACCTCAATTACCCGTCGTTTTCGGTGATGTTTGACCGGAAAAGGGTTGTGAGGTATACCCGAGAGTTGACCAATGTAGGTGAGGCCGGGTCTGTTTATGAAGTGTCCGTTAGTGGACCGTCTACTGTGGGGATAACGGTGAAGCCCAGCAGGCTGGTGTTTAAAAATGTAGGAGATAAGGTTAGATACACGGTTACTTTTGTGGCAAAGAGAGGTGGCAGTCAGTCGGAGAGATATGGATTTGGGTCAATTGTTTGGAAAAATGCTGACCACCAGGTCAAGAGCCCGGTGTCTTTTGCTTGGACCCAATTGATGTGACCGTCTTTGTTCTAATTGAAATTTTATTATCATTGGCCTTTTTTACTGACTTGAGAAAGAAACAAGGGTTAAAACAACGGTTGTGGTGTTTGGGTGTTTGAGGCTCGAGGGTAAGGGATGTTTTTTAAGTTGTTATTGTGTAATTCCAGAACTGATGTAAAAGAATTGGAATACAATTTATTATTGCAACGGTGTTTTAGTTCTATTATTTCAGTATCAGCCACTGCATTAAAGCATTTGTCTAGCTGTTGTTTGCTGAACAATTTGAAGAACTTGTTTTAAGAGTAGCCAGACAGGGAAATTGCAGAAGAAATTGTTAAGCACCCACTTAATATAACACTGCAGCTTATGAATTTGATTTGCTCACTATCATAAACTGATAAACATATGATGCGAGTTTTAGTATGTATTCTAGATATGAATGTGTAATGAAAATAGTATATATCTGGAAGTTCAGAGTTTTATTTTAACAAAAAACAATACAAGTTCGATGATATATTTTTCCATCCTAATTTTGTTTCAAATTTGGAGGTTACCACGGCGTTGTCGTAAAAACAATGCGGTAGATTAAAGTGTAAATGTGGTTCCGGCAAAGGGCCAAACTTCCACAAAGAGTGAAAATGAGTCAAAACTTGAATTGCCACTCGGCCACCCGGCTGAGATTAGGCTATTGATTTGTTAGTTCTATTATCAAGATAGCCAAGTTATCTTGGCATCAATAATGTTTGTAAATTGTGCATCTCATTTAAAAGCACATAATTTTTCAATATTATGTTTGAAAAAAAGGTCATAAAAAGAATTGTTTCTTCACCTCTTTACAAAAGATAAGTGGGTGTTTGAACCAATTAAACAACCAAGAAAACTTTTTGTTATCCAAAGATACAAATTAGTAAAAACGGAATGGTTGATTAAAGGAAAATGATTATTAAGGAATGCATTGAATTTCTGTTAGTAGATCCATAATAAGAAAACATGTTGCATTCTCCGCATCAAACAAGAGTTTAAAGTGTTTTATCACGACAGTTGAACAACTCATTTCAATTGTCTACCAGTCAAGCCATACATACATGCACTAGTATTCTTGAAGGCAAATCCTACTCCCTCCGTTTTTTTAGTAATCAAAATATGAGAACTCAAAATAATATTCTATTTTAAAATTTCATGATTATTTTTCATCTTTCTTCCACGTATACTCTTACTTACTCTTGCTATTTTCATAATATTAAAGGCATAATTTTTAAGATATTAAAGATAGATGAACAATTGCATATTCTTATATTAATTATTTTATTAAAAATGTGAGAGAATTATTAGAAAGCGGAGAAATAAGCTTAATAATTGAATGTTGAAGAAACACTCTGAAGTCGGCCCTTACAAAGTTACAAGTTGGGTTCATCAAAACAGAAACAAGAGGAAAGCCCAATAATTGAAACTGAATTTCTCCAATTAATCAGTAAATTGGACCTACAATTACCCAAAACTATTCAACTCTCAAAGTTGGTCCACAGTAACTACAAATAATGGTTGGAAAAAACATATGAAATTCTGACAAAAAATGAGAAGGGCTTTGGTATGTTATTGTTGACAAAGAGAAACACTGTTTACTCTGAATAGCCATTTCATAAACAACCACTCCATTGAAATGACAGCTGCCTTACCTTCTTTTACTATTATTATCTTCTTTAAATGGATTCAGTGTTTTATTTAGTGGTCAGTAGTCAGTCCGTATGGTGCTGAAGCAACCATAACATCACCCATTGAGAATAAGCCCTGCCCATTTATTTTTTATTTAATTTATTCTAATTATTTCACTACTCCAATAATTTCATTTGGGTAGGTCCTCTTTGCTTTCAATTATGATCTAATTTCACCTTTGGATTCTCACTGCCATTCCAGAATTTGTCTTCCCCATTCATTACCATTTCCCTCTACCCTTTACGAGTGTGAATAGGCTTCCTCTTTTTAACTCTAATTTCCGGGTTTTATAACAGCCTCAAACACGCCCTTGATCTTGTTATATATGTACGAGTTGTCAATTGGTAACAATAAAGTTGTGTTCTTTCTTCACAACTTTGAGGATGATTATATGTGTGGTAACATCTTTATTCATCAACGTACTATTCTTTAGCTTCTAGGATAGAGGTGCTGCATATGAAATATTTCACTTACAAAATTTTAATGAAACAACATATTTCAACATTAGATAAAAGATTTTGAGTCTTATACTAATTTTTTATAAATTATTTGCAATTGATTTTCAGAACTTTTCAGGAAAGAAATAAAGAAATAGAGTTTTCCGAAAAAACAATCCCAAACTGGTTCTTAGTTCAAAATCCCTCACAATTCCATGGACTTATTATATACATTCTAGTTTGTTTCGATTCATTTACAAATTAGATTGAATTCAATTCAACCTGTATAACCAAGTTTAGGATTTATTAGCTATTATATGAATGCCTTAGAATTTACAGTTACATTTTTTTTTTATAAATTATCTCATTAGGACTTGCATTAAATAAAAAGGAAAATTCCTAACACATCTCGAATGTTATAAATTATCTCATTAGGACTTACATTAAATGAAAAGAAAAATTCCTAACACATCTCGAATGTAACTCACACCAAGTCGCAAAATCAGAAGTGCATGTGACATCTATATTATCAATATTATTCAACACAAAAATTGGCCCAATTTGACAACTTAAAGCTTCAATCAACCCATTATGTACATTAGAGAGGTAACATTCCTTTTTGAACCTTATCCCTCTACCTTAAGGTAAAATAGAGATAATCCAATTAAAGGGTAAAACCATATGAAACAGATTAAATGCAGAAACCAAGAAAAAAATTGAACGGTATACCATATAGCATTAGCAAGTACTTAACTCATGTGTTAAAAAGGTAAACAACATGAATTACAACAAGTTTTTGTACAATCACAACAAAAGCATACCTTCAAACAACTCCCACATTTCCGAACCGAACATTCCCACTTCGGACAGCAACACCGCCATTTCCAGCAACCGCTCCTTGGAATCCCACAGCCGCAACAATCGCATCGAGGCCTCGGAATTCCGCAACCGCAACGAGGTCTCGGAATCCCGCACTTGCAGCAATTACATGAAATTCTCGGGATCCCGCACTTGCAGCAGTTGCAGCCGCAAGACGGGATTCTGCAGCAGTCCATTTTAGGACAAGAACACGAGCAAGAACACGAACACGAGCAGCACTGCCAGTTCGATGGGTCACAATCGCAGCAGCCTGTCGGTTTCTTACAATCAGAACATCCCGAAAAGCAGCAAAAACAACAGCAACATAGCGACGATAATTTGAAACAGGGCATTCCACTGCAAGAACCAAAAATACAACATGTTCAGCATTGTTTTTTTTTCACAGAAATTCGAGCGTATTACTGTAATGAAACGAAACAAAGACAATGTACCATAGCCACCTCCAGAATCGACACGACCTTCGTTTAATTCGGTTTCTGCTTAAAACAAAGGGAAATAAACATAAGGGTAAATTAAATTAAATTCCCCTTTTCATTACACAAGTAATGAGGTAAATATTACAAGCAAGATTCTTACGTGGGTACTAAAGGATCCGAATTTGCCACCACGAAATCCGTAACCCTGCAGGATTTTTCACTCCAGCAACTCAAATTTGATCTTTGAATCTAGATAGACTTAGCAAAACATAACAAAGCATGGAAATTTATGAACCAGAACAGCGATTTGGACTTACTCTTTACAGAATCTTGATGCGGGCTGGAGGCGTTCCACTGATTTGAGTTCTTCCTGATCAAAAGTGAAATCAATCCCCAATTACAAATTCGACCGCAGTAAAAAACTAAGGATTCCATTTGCACAAACTTGTATATAAAAGTGAATTATTTGGGCGGTTAACAGTAACAAAACCATTAATGGCTAGTTCTGAATTCTGATGAGCTCTCGTGATCAAACAGATATGACTGATACTCTGTCTGTAGTGAAAAAAATAATTCACTTGATGTTCGATCAGGACCACGTTAGTAACTTCAAATTTTAACCATATCTGGCTCATCTGACTGTTGCCAGAAATCAAAAGAAGGAAAAATTTTGACCCCAATTTGAGCTTAATATTGGGCGTTTTCTACAAAGAACTCCACTGAAACAAATGAGTCAATTTCCCATTACAACAGTTTCTACTTCATTGCAACTAATATGGATCAAAAAATTCAAAATGACCCATCAATCTTAAAACCTCCAACAACAAAATATCTAAAGGTTGAATCTTTTTTCTAATGAGCACATGCAAATAGGCTAACCAAATGGAGGGTTCATTAGCTCTTAGCTCTCCCAGTGGTTAAATTCAAAGTCCAGAGCAGAAAGATTGAAACTTTATAAGAAAAAAAATGAGGGTTTTTCTCTAACATTAGACCAATGAAAACCCAACAAAAAATTTCTTCTTTTTCCCCACTATTTGATTGCAAAGATTTCATCTCTACACAAAAAAAAAACGGCAAAAATTGAAAAACCCACCTCTAAGAAACCGATTTCCCTCTCAAGCATCTGCACCTTAGCCAATTCCCTACGCTTTCCATACAAATCAGGATACTCCGGAGGAGACTTGGGGCAAGGCGGCGGCAGCGACGGAACAGCGGAAGAGCCACCGCATTTAGCCTTAGAATGGGGTTCAGCAGCAGCCATCAACAAGGGGCAAAGAGAGAAGAGAACAGAGATAGAGAAAGAGAGAAACAAAGAAAGAGAGGAAAGAAGAGGGAGTACTTGAAAGAGAAATAATAGGGCAGTAGTAAGTAGGAAATAGCAAGGGACAAAAAATAATGTTAGGTGTGAAAGCAGAGGTATACGAAAAGCTATCAAGTGTGGCAGGGGGGGGGGGCAGTAATTGCACAATCTGACAGATAAAAAGGAAGAAAAGACTAGAGAAATTGAGATCGGAATTGCGATCTCAATTCACAGGAGAAGAAGAAGGAGAAGAGGGAGATGGGATGGGGTAAAAAGAAAGAGAGAATGGGCGATAATAAGGATAAAAAGAGAGTAATAATTGTCACAGGGAGAGTGTGAGAGATCTGGTATTTCTGGGCACACAACCTTTGTGTATGGTAATAATGATAGTGGTAATAATGGTAAAGACGGCTGTGAAAAAAGCCTGCAACCCACTGAACCCATTTTCGTAAAGGTGCCACCTTTGGTTGAATTTGAACCATTTTTGAAAGAGAAAAAAACTGGACTGGGTGTTTCTCTCTCTACTGTAAACCGTGTCTTGGTGGTGGGGAGGAGATTGCAGAGACGAAGCGAAAACCACGATGTAGTCCCTGAATCGGACACGTGATCGCTGCGTAGGACAGAGAAATCAAATTTTGGACTTGGAGGGAGGGAGAACAAGTTTGCCCCAAAACCCCTTTTCTTTGCTTTATGTTTTTATAAATTCACATCCAAAAAAATTTATTCCGTTTATCTTTCAGAGGTTTAAAAGATCAAATTAATAGTCTTGCTTTTGCTTGTTCTAAAAATTATACAAATTATTCAGATATGGACGTCAAAAAAAACATTGAATACGTATCAATATTGTGTATTTGGGGAATCTAAATAGCTAATAATATTGTATGTTTTATCTACACATGTTGAAAGTCATTAATCCGTATCTGATAACTTAATCATTTATATATAAAAATAATTGTATCATACATGTTAATTATTTTTTCTTGGTTTAATGATTAAGCACATGATCTTACATGAGCTTACAATGGCAAGTCATAAATCCAGGTTGAACTACAAATAGATTAAGATAGGAATTTTTTTTGTATTAATGCAGTCGAATAAATGTGTCAGATCATTGCTTTTAATATATTTTGTTATATATGTTACACTTTAAATTTAAGAGTTATAGAATTCACAATCAGTCAACTCTTTAGGTGAAGTCGCTTTTTTCATAACAAAAAAAATTATAAATCCTTAAGTTTGTAATAACACAAAAAATAAGTTTGAAGGATGAAGAGAAAGAAAAGAAAAGGAAAAGAAGAGCTCTGATTAAGAGACAGTAGAAACAAGGGACCAAAAGGGGTAAAAACTGAGAAACAAGTGAATTTACCTATTCAAGATCCCTAACCACATGGAATCTTTTTCATCTCTGTGTCTGAGCTTACCTGTTTTTATTCATTTAGATCCCATCACATTCACCCTCTCTATATTCTTCATTTCTCTTCTGCCATTTTTTCTTACCTATTAAACATTGTCCTTTTTTTTTTCCTTAACTTTCTCTTGAGATTCTACTGTTGCTTCTCAGTTCTCTGTTTCTCCTTTTAATTCTGCTGTAACATTCAATATGTTTTCAATCACTATAAAAGTAAATGGATCGAACATTATCATTGTATAGTTGATTATTTATATTAGCATGACTATTTTGGGTACGTTCAAGATTTTCACTTCTTTGTTAATGTCAGCTCAATAACGTAATTAAACATGTCAAATTATATTAATTTGACGTTTTAAACATAATTTATGTATAACTATTCCAATTATTCAGTTCGATTTTTAACTTATTTGGATTTCTTAACCGAGAGCCAGAGCGAATGTATGAAATAGAAAGTAGGCCTAATACATCAACACCTCCTAAAGTTGCTCTGAAAATCGGATAACACCCTTAACTTTCAAAATGATTAGTTACACCCCTTAACTTAGCAAAAAAGACCAGTTACCCCTCTTAATTTAGAAAATGAGCCTAATACATCAACACCCCCCTAACTGGTGCATTTTTACCAAGTTAAGGGGATAACTGGTTCTTTTTGACAAGTTATTGTTGGAATTGTTGATGTGCCCTAGTTCTGAAGGCATTGGTTCATGCAGTGTCACATTATAAAGGCAATAATCTACTGCATTTATACCTTGTGCTATAATATGAGTAGAGTATCCATTGATTGATAATCATAAATGTCCCAAGTCTGTTTTAATCATGGGAATGAATGCAACGAAAGACTTGTATGTTGGATGATCTATAGCAATGTAGTTGCTATGTCACTTGGTAAAGTAGATCATGAACATGGACACATGTTGAAAACATGGTGCTGGACCGATCCACACAGCAAAGTCACATGGTTGTATGTCATAGACAATTTGCTGAGTAGGTCTCAGTTGTCATCAGACTTGATTTCAACTTATTATGGATGTGGAATTGAGTATGCTGTAGTATATTACTAACGGGTCCTTAAATATTGGATTACAAGTATGGGTACGCTCGGTATATTTCATGACCACATTAGTAGTAGTGTTGAAGTGATAGGATTGCCATTCGATTTAATAAATCGAAATGAATCACCGGCCAATTGATGAATAAAAATGATAAGGACGTCCAATAAGTCGTTGACTTATTTTATCATTTTATTCTAGATCAAGAAATACGATGAACTGCATAAGGGGTGACA
>CATIWQ010048871.1:0-15266 GCA_949673415.1 Euphorbia schlechtendalii | reverse complement strand
GGATTAGCGGGCGGTTGCATCCCCCGATTTTTAAAGCCTTGTAATTTTATTTTCCGCATTTATTTACAGTTTTTTTGTGGATGATTTATTTTTCCGCTTTGTGGATGGTTTATATTTCGCAATACGTGAATCATGCATTTAACTCCAAAAATGACATAAGTGCGAATATGCATAATTAAAAGAAAACGGTTTTCTGTAGATGTAATTTAATGTGATTCAATAAGAAATAAGCAACTTATCCCGGACCCGAATCTCTGTGTCTTGGTGGGCCATCCCCCGGACGTTAAGCCTCACAGGACTCTAATTCCTGGAAAGAGCTAATCCAGGTGGCGACTCCACAGTGAGAGACGGCGGATTCGGGTTCGAACCGATCTTAAACGTTTTCGTCTTTTTCTCTTTTTAACCTTTTTTCGGGTCCCAGACCCGGTGCTTTTCCTTCCTCTGTTTTCAAAACACCCCGGTGGACCGCGTCCCGCGCGCTCTCGGCCCACCGCTCCGTGTCGCCCGCTCACAATTAGTGAGAGCACGGATTTTCACAACACCGAAAGTCGATGATTAAAATTCATAATCATACTTAGTTTATCTGAATATGCCTTCGATACCAATAAAAAAACAAGCCTAAATACACCGAACCAGATTAAAAATAGCTAAAACCTGTTAATGGTTGAGGCAAAGTGTCTACCTGGATCACTTGATCCTAGTACCGCCATTGTGAAACCTCTACCGAAATCATGATCCCGGTATTGGGTTCACCTTTGTTTCCTTATTAGTTGGCCGGCTTTGATCCATATTTTCCAATCTAGATCCACTAAAAATGGTAGCTGGAATAGGAAATCGGTATCGAGATCAACCTAAATTTGAAGAAATATTGATTTGTTTCCTTCTTTCTAGGAAATTGATTTTTCACCCGAAATAAACCCACCTTTTTCCCTATAAATATGACTTGAAATTCTGTATTCCAGGCTGAATTTTTATAGAAAAATTCTTATACTCTCACAAGCCAAATACTAAAATGTCTTTTCGAGTTTGTGAAAAGTCTTAAGTAAAGAGATGAATCGTTTTGTTTACTTGTTCATCACTTATACATATTCAATCTTCACCCAATTCCCAAACACTAAACCAACCTTTCTCTCGCGAAGGCTACCCTAGGTTCTTGACGTTGGATCTACAACAAAAGTGGATTCAAAACAAAAAGGTATGAATATAATATGAGACTTCATGTTTTATGTTTACAAATATTTCGTTATTTGCAATTCGATCATCTTGAAGAGTAGAACAGTAAGTTGAAGCTAAAAAGGGGTTACATGTCACTCTCGGGCATGTTCTTGAACCTCTAAATCTTATATAAACTTGGCTCAAAATTGAGTGAAAAAAGCAAAAAACCTTAAATCACATGTAACATGTTGTTTGGGGATATTTTATCTACGGACCTGGTAGACCGGGATCGATCCAGGTACCGTGACCGTTGATCAAGGTACCGTGATCATGTCACGGCTACCGGGATCAATGACTGAATGTCCCAATTTTGTTATTTTTCCTGTTTAACATCTATTTTGCAGCTTTGCTTGAATTTATTCGGTTTTAAACCACTATAAGTACCTTGTATGAAATCTTGGATGAGTAGTTGTGTGTAAATACTTATTTTATTCCATGAAGTTGTGTTAGTTACTAAGATTATGCTTAAAATAACATTCTTTTTCTCATCTTTATTTTCGCTAATGAATCATAAGCAATATGAATATGTTACATATAAAATATTAGTATAACTTAGGGTTGTAACAAAAAGTTAACTTAAACATCAAAGTAGGTAACTTCTTCCAAACCCGAATCTTTATGTTAAGGTATAGAATTATGTTTGAAAACGATGCTATGCCAGAATCTTCCAGGAAGAGTTGATTTAGGTGCCGACTTTTTGTCTTAATTTAGGAATTTAGGTTCCTAAATCTTTTAAATTATTTCTGAAGTATCTTGATCCTTATTTGGAATTAATTTTAATGGGTAGAAAACCTTGGCATATCCCGAAAAGTAGCGAAATGTGCTGAATTGTGAAATATATTCCAAATAAGGAATTGACCCTATCGAACCAGGCATCGCCCAAAAACACTGTCTGCTCACAGTGGCGACTCTATTAGGGATTTCTTTTTATTAAACTTAACTTCCAAACTTTAAAAGATTTAACAAAGTATAGAAAAGTTGTTTAAGTTAATTTTGTTTAATATTCTTTATTTAACATATCATATACGTTTTCAGTAGTTAGAATATTTTGCATTTAGGAAAGGATATCCTGTTAAAGCTGGTCTATTTAGGAAAGCATTGCATAAACTCTTCACGGGGTTTAGGATGCCTAATGGATAACCACTCATAGCCATATCATACGCTCTATACTTTTCACTAGGTTTGGGATATAACCTAGTGGTTTGAGAGCTTTCTACATCAACAATTTGACTTTCAACCTGCATATAGTAAGCCATAACACTTGTTTTCCCCTAAGATTACCCAAATCACAAAAATTAATAATATAAGTCACACTTTGCATTCCGTTATGGATGTAAGAGTTTTCAAAGCCAAACCTAATTCTAGAAGCTTTACCCAATCGACGCTTCAGAGTAATAAGGAGGTTTAGAGGGATAAACTGTATAATATGTGTTGTCATGCTAAATTATGCCATGCTATGTGATACGTATTGCCATGCTACATGCTACTTTTTATGACTTGCTATATGATTTATATGGTTTGAGTTATATATAGTAACCAAAAAATTTTGTGTCGATACAAACACATGCATCAAGTCTCATTTATTCATACATCTCTCAAAATACTTATAGAACATCCCAACCTTAACTATACAATGTATATTTTATAAACATGCCATGTTTAGTTTAGTTTAGGTTATGTCATGTCATTGTTTTGGTTATATTATGTATATTCCATTTTTATTTTAGACCATGCCATGTTATCACTATAGTTATACCATGTTTAGTTTAGGTTATGTCATGTCATTATTTTGGCTATACCATGTATATTTTATAATTATACCATGTATAGTTTAGGTTATGCCATGTTGTTGTTTTGGTTATACCATGTATATTCACCATCTATACCATGTATATTTTATAATTATTCCATGTTTAGTTTAGATTATGTTATGTCATTATTTTGGTTATACCATGTATACCATGTTTAGTTTAGACCATGCCATATCATGACTTTAATTATACCATGTTTATTTTTGGTTATGCCATATCATTATTTTAGCTATACCATGTATATTCAACGTTTATACCATGTTTAGTTTAGGTTATGCCATGCCATCACTTTGACCATACCATGTTAAGTTTAGGGTATGTCATGCCATCACTTTAACTATACAATGCTTAGTTTAGGCTATACCATACCATTGTTTTAAATATATCATGCGCATACCATGCACAGTCTTACCATATGTATACCATGCCCTTATCCTAAGTATGTCATGTATAAATTGTGCATGCTTATGTTTATTTTTCCTTCACCATGCCTATACCATATTTAGGTCTTATTTACATTATACAATGATCAAACCATACATAAATTATACTATACCATGTATAATTTAGGTTGTAACCCCAACTCGACTATACTATGATCATACTAACATCATACTTATACCATGTATATTTTGCATACCTATGTTATGTACAAATAGTTTATACCATGTATAGATTACATCTAAATCCATGTTTATGCCATGCTAATATAAGTTTACAATGCTTATACCATGTATATAACTTGTATGTTCTATAACTAGGTTATGTGTATGCTACACTTATACCATGTATATGTCACACACATCTTTATCATGTATATACCATGCCTAACTCGCTTATACTATAATTTACCACGCACATAACATGTCCATTTTATGTTTATGTTTTGTTCATGCCATACATATGCTATGTTTATACCATGTAAATGCTATGCCAACATTACGTCAAGGTTATCTTTACATTATGACTAATTTCATGCATAAGTTTTTTCCTATATACTCACACGCTCTTGTTATGATATGCTTCTACGCAACCCGTCTCCATGTTCTATAGGTAATTCGAGAGAATATGTGCTTATGAGTTATATTAATGTGTTTATTATTTTGAACACCACACACGGGTCTTGTTCAAGTCTTAAGTATCACTACATATGCACTAACCCTTTATTTTGTAGTCACATTGCATATCATAATTTAAAATATGTACACACACATCACATCTCATGCCGCATAAACAAACCCACAAGCGAACTAACTCGACATTGATTTTATCTTAGTTTGGGAAAGGAATAATGGTCATTTAATCCGATCTCGTAAAATGACTTAGTCAAACTTTTCCAATTAAGAGATGCTTGCAACATTCTATGATTTCTTGAATTTCAAGGCCTTTAGGGATGCCATTCGAGAGCCCGTTGTGATTTGTGTGAAAGATGCCATCAATGCTCAATTACAAGCTGCAATAGAGATGATTATCCCCAAGGCCAAAGAGGTTGCAAAGAAGTGATCATTTAAGGAGATGATGTTTAAATTGTTAGAGGAAGAAAGTAAGGTTTGGTCCCTCTAAAATCCTTTGCTCCCTATTACCCCCCATCTAATTAGAAAATGACACCATCTGATCACTTATCTAACTACAATACAATCATGAAGATGAAGGGTATTCCCGATGAACACTTGGCTAAGATGTTCTCAACTTCCTTGATTGGTTTGTCACTAGTGTGGTATGGAGACCGGCTCAAAGATGTGAAACAAAGTTGTCCTCAACTTTCCAATGTCTTCAAAGATCAATTTGCTTACAATGAGAAACCTAAGACTTTCCTCAAAGACAGGCTCCAATGTCGACAAGAAGAAGGTGAATACTTTCCAAGATGCATTAGAATCCATTTGACCCTAAGGCCGAAACCTGACTTTGAATAATTGGCTTTAATTTTGATAGATGAGGCACACCCTAACATTTGATGACCTCTACGAGACTGCAACTAGACTTGAGGAGTCCTTTGAATGGTCTAAAAAGAAAAGAAAGGTGAGCGAAGCAAGATCATCCCTGAAAGGATCCCCATGGCATTTCCCCGTGGAAAGACACATTGATGATCTTACTCCACAAGTTGAAAAATCTCGGTCTAGTAAGCAATTTTGTATTCTACATGGCCCCACATCTTGAACATGCCAATAATATTTGTGCTTTCCACATGGTTGATGGGCACCACACCAACAATTGCAAGATGCTTCTAATTTTCATCGAGCATCCCATCAAAGGAGGAGTGATCACCAATCCTCCTCTAAGAATGGAAACCTTCCAATCACCTTGGGGTACAAGGTCAATGAAGCCTCAAAGGAGGAACCTTTTTGTAGGAGAAAGTGCTGGTTAATCTATATAGGTAATGAACATGCGTAATGGCATGATAAAATTTTAAAAATTAAAATTAACCTAAAAGGAACAACCAATCATGGTATGATTGATATAATCTTAACTAAAACATTCTGTAGATGCATTAGGTCTATAAACACTTATTAAAAGAGACCTAGCATCTAAGTATAAAAACATTACCAAATGTTGTGTTCCTTTCCCTTGTTGCAGTTAGGGGGTGTGCAAATGGTTCGGTAACCGAATTACCAAACCAAAGCAAACTGAAATATGAATTTGGTTTGGTTATTTTAAAATTTTGGTTTGGTTCGATTTGTAAAATGACAATATTTCAGTTATTCGGTTCGGTTTTTGTATAGAAAAAACCTTAATAACCGAACCGAACCAAAATTTATATAAACACATAATAAAATTTTATTTTTATATAACACCTTTATTCCTCTTCTAAAAAATGCACTTTTATTCATTTATGTGTTTCTACTAAGCCATTTAATCCATTATAATACTTATGTTGGATGTGCATTTGTATTTTAAGTATTAAAATTTGAAATTTTTGTTAATTAATTTAAAATTTCGGTTTGGTTCGGTTTTTAACCAAATCGAATAATTTATTTCAGTTTGGTTAATTCGGTTTTAATTCTTATTTGGTTTGTTTTGGTTAACAATATTTTCCTTATTTGGTGTTCGGTTAATTCGATTCGGTTATATTTGGTTCGGTTTCGACCGAATGCACACCCCTAGCTACAGTAGAGTGATCTCTTAAATCAGTTGGACAAAACTCTTTTAGCACCAACCTCCAAAGTAGGACAACCTCTATGAATAGTCCACATGAACCCCACCGACCAAAACCTCATTTAGAGGGAGAACTTGTCAGTTAACAAGTGGCTACTAGACCACTCATAGACCAACCCGAAGGGAATAAGCCTTCAAAAAGATTCTCATATATAAAAGAGAAACTTCAGGAGGATCTCAAAATAATTCAAAAGAATGAAGTCAAGTTCAGAAGAGAAAGGCTGAATTGAAGTGCATTGAAAGAGGAGGAGAAGACTCCTTTATATAGGGAGAAGGGGAATAAAAGAGCTCCCCTATTAGCAATGTGGGATGGGGAAATCCCCATCCCGTACGAGGGTTACCATGCGGAGCTCCAAGCTCTGTGGGTTTAACCTTTATATACAGCTTACTTTAATAGGCTGTGTACTGCACAAGGCAAACCCATATAGGCTTACCTTATCCCTGAAGCATGAGCTTGCGGGACTTCCCATAAGCTTGGCTTGCGATGCCATTGGTGGGCCTGCACTACACATCCACGTAAGCATGGCAATACAACGCTTGTGGGCCTGTAGCCCACCAACATGCGCTGGCACTACTAGTCAAGTTGGTAACCCGTGAGCATGCCTAGTGCTCACGTGGCAATCACACAGGCCCTCCTGAGAACAACCCATGTTCGCGGGGCCCACTTGCAATGGGTAAAAATCCCTTGCTACATGTATCAACATATTTGTCCATAGTCCCTCTTTCTAAATAGTTAACTAGTCCGACCATTTAATGATCCATCCAAATGAACTTGACTACCCATTTATTCTCGGTATAAACTGTTGGTTAATCAAGATAGTAATTGAACCTGCAATCATTGTAAGGAGAAATTTCAAAACTTAAAATTAACCTAAAGATCTCCTAAGCATGCCATGATTGATATAATCTAAGTTAAAATGTTTCATAGATGCTTTTAGGTTTATAAAGCTTATAAAAGAAACCTAGCATCTACAGGTTGAAGCATTACCAATTGATGCATGCTTTCTCTTTTTAGTAGCGGTGTTCCCTTTGAGTAGATTTCGACAGCACTTCGTTAGCACAAGCTTCCAAACTAGGAGAGCCTCTACGATTGATCCACGCAGATATTCACCGACCAAAATCTCTAGGAGGAAGAACCAGTCAGTTGATAGTAGCTGCTAAACCACTCGAAAACCAACCTGTGAGTACGGGATTTCGCTCCCGACTCGCGAGTTCGATGATGAAGCTGTAATTTATTTTTCCCTTGCTAGTTTTTCACTTTTTACAGGGTCTTGAATTTATCCGGAGGAAGCTTGCAATTTCAGCTTAACCCTTTTTTAGGCAATTTCTGCACAAAAAGCCCAAGGTAAAGAAGCCACGTCGTTAACTACATTGCAATGTCGCTAACTACATTACAATGTCGTTACTGACATTGCTAATGTCGTTAACTACATTGCATTTTCTTTACTGACATTGCAATGTCATTACCGGCATCGACTTTGTAACAGAACTAAAATTTCATTTTCTGCAATTTTCAGCCAAAAAGGTGACTTTTACCCACATGCTCGGACATAATCACTGCAAAACCACTCCCCACACCTTACCTAAGACTTTTTACATCCACCTTCACATGGATCAAGTGTATAAAGAAAAAAAGAAAAAAAGTGGAAGTATGGCCTAGCTATCCTAAGTTGACTTTGGATTGAAGGGAGCTCCCATAAAGAGAGAGCTGAGTTTCAGTCATTGAGGGGAGAACGGGGAGCTCAAATTTTCATGCAAAAGGTGTAAGTGAGAGTTCAAAGTGTTCTTGAGCAAGTTTGAGTGTTCTTGAGTGGTTTTTCTTGAGTTTTTGCATTAAGTTTAGACTTTAAGCATCCAACAACTTAAAAGTTTTGGTTTAGTTAAGTTTAAGTTCATGGAAAGGGCATGAACTTGGGTCACAAGGGTCCACTTGTTCATCTCTTAAGCAAATGTGAGGTTTAGTTCATCCTTTAAGCAAAGCTTGAGGTGTCGAGATCATTTAAGCAAACTTGAGGTTTAGAGATCACTTAGGTAATGCTTGAGGTTTAGACTTGAATTGAGAGTCTACAACATCTTTATCACTCACTTGAAGGTTACTACACCTTCTGAAACATCTACTTTGGCAAGGAATAGATCCCTTCTAAAGATTTTCGGTAAATCACCAACCAACAACAAAATCCAAGCAAAAAGAAATAAGGAGAGCTTCCCGAAGGACTTCATGGACCTTATAGAAAGTGGATTCAGGACTATGAGGTAAGTCTCTAAGAACCTAGAGTTTGTGCTTACATTTATATGCTTTTCTTTTTGAAGTTTCGTTTTCTTTTCGGTTATTTCCGTTTTTGCACACCAATTTGTTTTCCAGGAATTTAAATATGATTTCAAATATTTTTGAGTATTTTGTTTACATAAAAATATTATAAACATCTTGAGCTTTCTGGAATGATAAAAATCATCTAAGTTAGTAAAGTATAGCAAAAGTTATGATCGTTTGAAGTTTCGAATTTTCTTTTTGCTATTTTCTGCTATTTTGGTGTGTTTTCTGTAGGTCTGGAACTTCGATGTCATTAATGACATGACCCCATGTTGTTAATGATATTGCCATATTGTTAATGACATAGCTTCATGTCATTAACAGTGTGTCCTTTTGCAGAATCCAGTTTCGCTTCGTTTTGCTCCATTTCGAATCGTTTAAGCCAAGAACGACCCACTGAGACCCTTATGAGTTTGGAAATGCATCATTGGGGGTAAAAAACCTTTAAATTGTAATTATTTAGGAGTTATATATGACTTATTAATGTATTAATATGTTTATTAAGGTTTGGAGTAGCAACGGAAGTGCTTCGGGCCATTCATATCGATATCGCCCTTCACAGGGAAGTCGGTAACGATATGGATTACATCGTTACCATTGTTAACCTAAACGATGGCTATGTCATGCATGTTTATCCTATATTTATGTTTCTAAATGTTGTTTTAGGTCACCCTCGTGAAGGGAACTCAAGTTCCTGGATAACTGACCCAATAATATAACATGCGACATATTCAATAATAAAAATGACCAGCATAGTCGAAAATAAAAATAAACCATTTTTATAAAATAAGAACTTCGAATTTTCTCCCTTGTTTTTACCTCGACCACATGGGTCTTTCTAAAATCCAAATTGAGCATATATGGTACTCTTGGTACATATCTGTATTGTGAAATATCACCTGTGCTAACCTTTGTGGATGCAAGTAGTTTAGGATAGATGTATGTTAGGTTTAATTTCCTTCGGGTATCGCATTTATCAAATGTATCATTTGTCAGATATCAATGTATTTAGGTTATTTGTAAATCCCCCATTTCAAGATGTAATTAATCCCGTAGATTAGGTGCATTTACTTTCCTACGTGTTTACTTTCTCGCACATTATTTACCACTTTCTACTTGCATGCTAAATAACTAGAATCATAAGTCGAAAACATCTAGATTGAATCGAAATATCATAAGTGTGGTTTCCAAACGGGAATAATGCTAACTCAAATAACGACGAAGTAAGTAACTCATCCCAGACCCAAATCTCTGAATTATGGTATCGCTTTGGCTTAACGGATCTAAGCTGTACCAAATTTTCCCTGAAGAGCTGATCCGGGTGGTGACTCTAAGTACAATAGGCTAGAGGTTCTAATCTCGAGTCTATTCAACTTGTTACACGAATAAGTTCCTTTCTTTAAACTTAAAAACACTCTTTTTTCCAATCGGGAAAACCCCCACGCCCCATCTCACTAGTGGCAACCGCACTGGTTGAACGTTGTCTGTTCATAGTGGCGACTCTACTAGGGAATATCTTTTTAAAAACTTAAAAGTTTAAAAGATTTGGATGAGTATTGAAAAGTCTTTAAATGAGTTAAATCCATGCTTACGGTATTTTGAACAAAAGCATATGCATTAGATAGCTTAGCATATAAGATTATGATGCCCTATTTTACCGAGAAGCTTGCGAAAGTATCATTTGTAACCCCATTAGTGACCAAAGATACTTAAGCGGGTGGATCACTTGTTGCTATATCGCATGTACCTCCCTTGTTCACACCTATTTGGGGAGAGGCTTGGAGTGTATCGTAGTGCAACAAAAACCTTCTACATCAACAACACATGACCGAACTCATATAAGGAAACCATAGATACTTTCTCGAGGTCTACCAAAACAAATTGCATATCTTCTTGCAGGTGCACTCCTTAATACCTCAGGGTATTTGATGACCCAAGCTTAGATTTAGAAGTTTAACCTTTACGTGAGGGGATATGAGGTCGGAGGAAGTGCTTTGAATGCTATGTGCTATGTGTTTACCACTTCCCTTTTATCATACATTGTATATAGCATCATGCTAACCACAATCTCTTGTGCAGACATGATTATGAACACACTCATTTATGATATGGTCATCATGCCACCACAAACCCGAGGTCTCACTGATATCACACACCTAGGTTTAGATAATATGCTAAGACAACGTGACATATGATTAGGAACATAAATTCCTAGAGTATAGCGGTGCAAGCTTGGCACACAAACCTCAGCCAGTTTGGGCAACAAACCCACTACATTAAGAGTCACACAAAGTAGTCAATTTTTACACCTAAGGGTACAATGCACTATTTACCCGAACTTGCAGAATTATGAAAAAGCCGAACTAAGCCACCTCATGACATGAGAAAGAGCCACAGTTGTGAATTCTCAAAAAGCCCAGCCTTTTACCACACGGGTATTACGGTAATCAACCTATTTGTTCCAAATGGATTGATAAACATAAGTCACACTTTAAAATCAAGCCTGTTACCACACGGGTATTATGGAAGTCAACTTGTTTTGTTCCAAATGGATTGGCAAAGCACGAGTTACACCTCAATCACCAGCCTTTTACCATACGGGTATTAATGCAATCAACCTATTTGTTCCAAATGGATTGGCAAACATAAGTCACATTTTAAAATCAAGCCTATTACCACACTGTCAACCCATGGTCAACTCACAAGGGGTATACAATTCAGATTGCAATAGTCAACCATCCCACAGCGGATTTTGACAAAGACTTACCACAGTCAACATATTTTCAAAGGTGTGAAGCACACGACTTTCATCCTTTCCCCAGCAGTTCCGAGGGTCACAGTCAACCAACAGTCAACTCACAAGGGGCATACATTTCAGACCACAACGCTCAACCATCCAACATCAGATTTTAACAAAGACTTAATACAGTCGACGTATTATCAAAGGCATGGAGCATATGGCTTTCATCCTTGCCCTAGCAGTTCTGAGGGTCACAGTCAACTAACGATCAACTCACAAGGGGTATACAATTTAGAATGCAATGGTCAACCATCCCATGGTGGATTTTGACAAAGACTTATTACAATCGATGTGTCATCAAAGGCATGGAGCACACGACTTTCATCCTTTCCCCAGCAATTTTGACGATAACAATCAACCAAAGGTCAACTCACAAGGGGCATTCACCGTAGACTTTCTACTGTCCACATGCCTTCCCGGACTTTCGATAGTCCACATCTCTTTTTAGACTTCTTTACAATCAATGAACTTTCTACAATCCACACTTCTTTTCAAACTTTTTACAATCAACTGACTTTCTATAGTCTAAATCCTTTTTTGAATTTTTACAGCCAATGGACTTTCTACAGTCCACATCTCTTTTCAGATTTTTTACCATCAACGGACTTTCTACATTCCTTATCTTCTTTCATACTTTTTACAGTCAACGGACTTTTTACAGTCTGCATCCTCTTTCAGACTTTTTACAGTCAACAAACTTTCTACAATCTGCATCCTCTTTCTGACTTTTATAATCAACGGGCTTTCTACAATCCTTATCCTCTTTCAGACTTTTTACAATCAATGAACTTTCTACAGTTCGCATCTTTTCTGACTTTGTACAATCAACGAACTTTCTACAGTTTGCATCTTTCCTGAATTTTTATAGTAAATGAACTTTCTACAGTGCGCACCTTTTTTTGACTTTTTACAATCAACAAACTTTCTATAGTTCGCATCATTTCTGACTTTTACAATCAAATGAACTTTCTACAGTTCATATCTTTTCCCGACTGTTCATAATCAGCAGACTTTTTACGGGTCACATTGTCAATGGGCTTTCTACAGTCTGCACATGGGACTTTCAACCAGAAGAATGAATTTCCCTAATGATTCCAGCGATAGTAGAAACTAAAGATAAACCTTCAAGGGGTAATCATTATCGAATGGGAAATTCCCAAGGGGCACGGAGAGACCAATCCTTGATAGCGTTGCACCAGGATAAATGCCTCCAGTCATCGTGAAGTTTCCACCCCAAGTAGTGCCAACCGCGACTAGTCAGGTATCATCTCTAAACCCCACTGCTCTTTCAATCGTGGGATAATACTGATATCATATCAGCAATGATCCCACGAGGGGTAGCTTGTGAGCACAGGATTTCACGACTTGTGAGTTCGAAGATTAAGTTGTAATTTATTTTTCCCTTGCTAGTTTTTCACTTTTTACAGGGTCTTGAATTCATCCAGAGGAAGCTTTCTTTGTTTCTTTGAGCCTTAACCCTTTTTTAGGCAGTTTCAGCATAAAAAGCCCAAGGCAAAGAAGCCATGTCGTTAACTACATTGCAATATCGTTACTGACATTGCAATTTCATTACCAACATTGCTAATATCGTTAACTACATTGCAATCTCGCTATCGACATTGCAATAATGTTACCGATATCAACTTTTCAACAGAACTAAAATTGCATTTTTTGTAATTTTCAGCCAAAAATTTAACTTTTACCCACATGCTCAGACATAATCACTATAAAACCACTCCCCACATCTTACCTAAGACTTGTTACATCCACCTTCACATGGGATCAAGTGTATAAAGCAAAAAAGCAAAAAGTAGAAGTATGGCCTAGCTATCCTAAGTTGACTTTGGATTGAAGGGAGCTCCCATAAAGAGACAGCTGAGTTTCAGTCATTGAGGGGAGAAGGGGTAGCTCAAATTTTCGTGTAAAAGGTGCAAGTAAGAGTTCAAAGTGTTCTTGAGTTTTTGCATTAAGTTTTGACTTTAAGCATCCAACAACTTAAAGTTTTAGTTTAGTTAAGTTTAAGTTCATAGAAAGGGCATGAACTTGGGTCACAAGGCTTCACTTGTTCATCTCTTTGAGGTTTAGTTCATCCTTTAAGCAAAGCTTGAGTTGTAGAGATCATTTAAGCAAACTTGAGGTTTAGAGATCACTTAGGCAATGCTTGAGGTTTAGACTTGAATGGAGAGTCTACAACATCTTTATCACTCACTTGAAGGTTACTACACCTTCTGAAACATCTACTTTGGCAAGGAATTTATCCATTCCAAAGATTTTCAGTAAATCACCAACCAACAACCAAATCCAACCAAAAAGAAATAGGAGAGCTTCCCGAAGGACTTCATGGACCTTTAAGCAAGTGTATTCATGACTACCGGGTAAGCCTCTAAGATCCTAGAGTTTTTGCTTACATTTATATGCTTTTATTTTGGAAGTTTCATTTTTTTCGGTTATTTCTATTTTTGCACACCAATTTGTTTTCCGGGGGGAATTTCAGTATTATTTCAACTCTTTTTAAGTATTTTGTTTACATAAACATATTTTACACATCTTGAGATTTCTAAAATGATAAAGATCATCTAAATCGGTTAAGTATAGCAAAAGTTATGATCGTTTGAAGTTTCAGATTTTCGTGTGGCTATTTTCTGCTATTTCTATGTGTTTTCTGTAGTTCTGGAACTTTGATGTCATTAACGACAAGACCCCATGTTGTAAAAAATATTTCCATGTCATTAATGACATGGCCTTTGGCAGAATCTAGTTTTACTTCTTTTTCTTTGTTTCGAATCGTTTGAGCCCAGAACGACCCACTAAGACCCTTCTGAGTTTGGAAATGCATCATTGGGGGTAAAAAACCTCTAAATTGTAATTATTTAGGAGTCATATATAATTTATTAATGTATTAATATGTTTATTAAGGTTTGGAGTAGCAACAGAACTGCTTCAGGCCATTCAAATTGATATCGCCCTTCATAGGGAAGTCGGTAATGATATGGATGACATCGTTACCTTTTTTAATCCAAAAGATGGCTATGTTATGCATGTTCGACCTAGATTTATATTTCTAAATTTTATTTTAGGTCACCCTCATAAAGGGAACTCAAGTTCCCGAATAACTGACCCAACAATATGATAAGTGTATAATTACACTTATTTTCATATTAATTTTATACACTAAACACTATAGTTTAAGTCATTTTTATACTTCATATAAAAGATTTCACATGGTATGTAGTTGTTTTTTATGCAAATGTAGATACTAGGTAAATCTTGGGAGTAAAATGATCAAAAGTGGAATTCTATGAAAAAAGAATGAAAAAGGTGCAGAAAGATGCATGGAACTTAAAGATTTGGCATAGGATCGAAGCTGTCAAAGATAGCTGAAGTCACAAGGAGAATTCTGAAGTAAAATGAAATTCATGGTTGTAACAACAGAAATTCGCGGTCGTGACCTGTTCTTCTTCAAAACAGAAATCTGCCAATCAAAGATTCACGGTCATGACTTTTATATCACGGTTACGACTTGGTCGGTTTACTGGTTTTATCTTTTTAACTACCAACTGCCAGATAAGCGTGATCAACCGCCATCAACTACCAATGAATAGATACCTATCTGAAGTTAACCAATCATGAAAAGGTGCCTATCCATAGTGGATTAGATTGAAGCTTCTCAACCAATCACAATGAAATGAAGCAATCATTCACAATGGACACAACTCTTTGTTTGGATAGACGCAACCCATCGAACTCTATAAATTGGGCTCCAAACCTTACGATTTCGGGCATTACATTACAGTGAGATAGAGGGAAAACATTATAGTGCATGAGTGAAATATATTGTGTGTATAGATAGAGAATTCGCTACGTTCATAAGTGTTAGCGAGAAAATGTTTAAGTGATTCGAATCCTTGTTTCGATCACTAGATTTCTCTATATTCTCGAGTGATTGTTGTATAAGTGTACTTGCAAATCACTTATC
>CATIWQ010048862.1:0-31834 GCA_949673415.1 Euphorbia schlechtendalii | reverse complement strand
AATGTTTGAATAAGCATATGATGTGAAGTACAACCTTAAATTGGCAAATTGAAAAAATTGGTATAGACTAGCAGGTAAACTAATAGATCAATACTAAAGATAAGAAATAGATAATCAACAATAAAAGAAAATAAAAAGGTTCTGGTATCAAGGCCCATTAAAAGACCCAAATAACTGCATGGGCCAAACAAATGTATGTCTCAGCACAACTACGCGTCGATACCATATCAGCATCACATCACGCCGAGGTAAAGCATCACAAATTAAATGTCCTTCGGCGTTACCCACCGCGCTTAAGCTGAGACACCATCCTCAGAACCCATGTCGACTCTGACACCTCTCTATCCTATGCCTCATTAAATGCATTACCGACTAGCAGAGATGAATCATTTAATGCTCCGACGGCGGACAAGACCCCCAAGCGGCTTGCCACACGTGTAGCTCTTACAGATGGGTCCCACACATCATCATTACATGTAATCCTATAAATAGCAAGACAATCTCCCACTGTAGAGGTAACAGTTATTATTCTAAGAATACACTAAGACTACCCTTCTCAAACCACTGACTAGATCGTCGGAGGGTCTTCGCCGGAAACACTTCCGACCAGAGATTTGTTTTGCAGGGCCCGTGAAGACTCGAAGGCTTGAAGATCACTTCTGAAGGGTACCAGGTTCTGAATCCATAAAGGCCTTCTCACTCTATTCCTTCCTAAGGTTTGGATCACTACCTATCCGGTTACATTTATTATCAGAATTTTTATTTTCAAATCTCAAGTCATTCAGGAGACATTTAGAAACTACCATGATAGTTAAGTTAAACAACTAAAATACTCAGAATAATGTAAAACAACAATGAGAAAATAGTGCATTCTTTCAATATGAAATGAAATAATGAAATAAATATGAAAAGAGGAAGGATAGTGGAAAGTATAGGCTTAAAAAGAAATTGATTAATTAATATAAAAGGGATCCAACAACCACCGCTCCTCTCACCCCACCACCGCCTTGCCCTACCTTACCTTACCTTTAATTTCTAATTTTATTTGACTTGAACGTTATAACTATGACTTAATTATTATTATTATTAAATGGTTTCTTTTAAAGCTTTGTTTTCACTTTAATTTCGTGCTGTGTTACTATATCATATATAAAATACAATTAACATACAGCTATATTAATTTTATTAGATAAATGGAAAATGTTGTTTTTTTCAACGGTTAGGAAGATTACCTGGCTAAGGAAACTATATCACTAGACTCTTCTTCTAAAATCAAATTCTCAAATCAATTTTTGACCCCAAAATTTTCGAATATGCCTCCTCCACAATTACGGCCCAAAATTTTGAGTCGCAAATGGGCCTGGTCTATCATCTCACTGTGTAGCATCAAATATTGTAGTAGGAAGGCATAACGTGTATTTACTCTCTCATCTTTAACTTGTCTTTGTTAACCTCCTTAACTTAATAAAGCTGCACTCGTGTGAATGTCAAAGTGTAAGTTTATGGTTTGTTTAACTTTTCAAAGATGTTAGATATTTAAAATTTCACTCTCCAACCAGAAATTGACACGTGACTTCAGCGACTCGAGAGTGCACTTTTGCCATGTCAAGATTGAGGGCGAAACTTGACAATTTGATACGCTCACCCTTTCAAAACAAATGATACGCACTGTAGAACAAATGTTGGCAAATTAAAAAAGACGTGAACAAAAATGTCGTATGAACGTTGCAGAAATAAGAACAAAAGCAAAACTGTTATATAAGGTTGACACAAATGATTACACATAAAAGAACGAGTAATTTGTAAACTATTCATTGAAATTGCCTTCCACTTGACATTGTATAAGTGGAAATAATCTACAAAGGAAAAGGAAAAGAAACTTACAAGCATTCAAGAATGCAGGCCTGAGGTAAACGCCTTTAATTCCTCACTCTGCATTTCACCAACAAACTTCATTTGTTAGCTGTTTTTTGGTATATCTTTTGCATTGTCAGAAAAAAAGGGGCTGAAATGTACGATACAATAAAAGCAAAACTCAAAATTCCATATGTTATCAGATAAGTTTGCATATTCAACAGACTGATAACAATTTCATTAGATGTTTTGGGAGAAAATAAAGAAGGCTGAAGCCACAAATGCAAACTCACTAATAAACAAAACATGCATGATTAATTGGATATAGAAGTGTTGTCAAGATAGAATAACTAGTAAGTATTGTCAGACTATAAGATCACATGAACTCATGTCTCATCCATGTTTTTTTCATTTGGCCTATCCCCTATTATTGTGGCCTTTGTTACATTGTCGTCTGAAAAAATATGCCTATTTGGCCCATTTTTAACTAGAGAACACTACAAGGATTATCTAAATTTGGGAAGTGGTACATTTGTGAATTTTACTCAATCTGAATCATTCATCAAGTTTTAATAATTTGAGGGGGTCCAGTTTATATGGTTGAGATTGTATCTTAGTTGTTTGTGGGGTACACGGTGAAATCAAATCTCAACTATTAAAACTGGATGGATGGTTGAGATTGACTGAAATTTACAAATGTTCTGAAGTTGAAATTTAAAGAATCATTTTCATAATTTAACCAGGATTTGAGATCTAAATAATCTCCTGCATGTAATCAGAGAATCTTGCATACTGCTTGTTATCTACAAATGATTCTTCTCTTCGCAATTCTAGTTCCTAAAGCCTTGAATGACACACCAACATGTATCATTTTAATGCAAAATTTGAAGAGCATTTCTTCTCTCCTTAAAAATTGGTAACATTGGCGTAATTTTCAAACGGAACGACCCGAAAAGGTCAAAACCAAAACTAATAAAAAGGGGCCAGATAGGCAAAACTACAGGACATGCTCTAAAGCATTTTTAATTGTACATGCTATTAGCCTCTCTATTTTAAAACTTAAAAGTCAATTATGATAAAGAAGTTACCAACGTAGCAGAGTCCCAAGATCGACAATAACTTGACCAAATTGGTGACAAGGTGTTCAACGAAACACAACGCATCCCATGGTCTTGCACATACCTCACTACATTGCAGATTCATGCCAGCAAATTAAAAACCGCACTAGTTAAAGTTCCATTATTTGCTGCAATTAAAGAGAAGGAAAAAAAAAGAGATAAAAGCATACATACTTGCAAGATGCTCCAAAAATAGTCTTAAAAGGAGCCAAAAACACATTGCCTACAACACCTCCAAACCCACTTGCGGCTTGACTAATAACACTCTCCATTACACTTAAATATATAAACGACCTTGCTTTTCGGATTCCTGTTCTTCTTCGCAAAGGGAAAACTCATAGGCATTTTATCAAACACTTAAACTGCAAAGAATGGATACGAATTTTTTAGCTCCGAGGCTCCACATTATAAAATCAGAGAGACAAGGAACATAATCCTACAATCATACTTCAAACAGAAATAGAAAAATGAGGCAGATAATAGTACCGTTGAGAAAATCCGTGAATCTATAACAAGACCTTTGTCAAATTGTTAAAAATGAAAAATTCTATTTCTCAAAAGAAAGGAAACTTCTTAAATGCAGGAACAAACATTTTTCCAAATTCGCACAACAACCAATCAATCGGAATTGCGGCAAAAACGAAAATGCAACTGCGTCAGTTCTGTGTAATTTAACAATATTGATTTTTTAAAAATATTATACTAAGATTTGATCAAATACTTTATTCAATGATGGATTGTTAGCTGACTCTCGAAGTATAAAGTTTTCATTACTTTGTCTTTTATCATTATTGGATCAACGATGTGAAGATCAAATCCAATGATGATAAAAGGTAAAGTAAAATGTACTTTATTAAAAATAAAATCACCACAACCTACATCTACATCTCAATTAGTTTATGAGTGATAATATTTAATACTGTTCACATAAATTTTATTATTTCTTTTATTATAACATATTATTGTTTAGGTAAATTCTATGGTTACTTAACCTTCATCATCATTAAATCAATATGTGATGATTGATCCAATAGTAATAAGAAATAAAATAAAATTTACTTTATTAAAAATAAAGTTTATCATAACTCACACTATCGTTTATAAAAAAGAAAAAAATAAATTGTATGCCAATTAATTCAATTAGAAAGGATTACCAGAGTGGGTTCATTTTTGGGAAAATGATGTATTGAATTAATTTAGTTTATAAATAATTGATCAAAATCTACTAAATAACTAATGTTAGAACCTCCAACAATGATCATTTTCAAACAGTAAAATTGAAAAGAAGATATTTAGAAGCTGTAAAACCATCGATTGATGAGGCCAAATAGAGGGTTTTATTGAAAGAAGAAATAGCAGAAGGATGTTGAATTTGGAGATGGTAATCTCCATGGGACAGGGAAACCTCAAAGAAGCCATTGACATCAGTCGATCCAACCAAGTTCAAACCCATCCCCCATTCTCGCATAAGCTTATCAACAACATTCCCAGTTGGCAGATTTCTGAAATTGTTGTCTGTAAGACACATTCTGTAACATCCTTGAGGACTCCATGCTGACCATATCAGTATCCCTGCTACTTTTGGATGGCTCTCTAACTCTCTCAATATCTGCTCCAAGTATTGTGCCTATAAAAAGACCAAAAATCTAGAAATTAATTTACACTGTTGTATTGCGAGTTTGGAGTTGCTGAAGATTACGTGTTTTTTTGTGAAAGCAGACGAAAACACCACAAATACAACCTTGATTTCACTTAAATAAGTCTTTCGATTATGTTCTAGACTGAATTGTCCTTTTGGTTTTTCATGTCTAACATATTGAAATTATTGTCTACTTGTTGCTTAATATATCTTGTTTGTTGCCTTTTTATCATTTGACCTATTGAATTTTTTTTTTTTTGGTGCACAATTTTAATATATTATCAGTGTTCATGTAAAAACACAAAGAAACATGAAAAAAAAAATAATTAAATGTTGTCGTTTGAAGCATGAAAATGTGTTGTTGACTTGTAAGTTACGAAAACAAATTCAATGCAACATTTGACTGCCAAAAAATATATATTTTAAGTATAAAACCACGTACTAGAAGAACAAAATTTCTGAAAATAAATTCATAGATAAAAATGTGTACCTGGTTGGGTCCACTTTTAACGTCAACTTCGGTGAGCCAAACGGGCAAATTAGTAGCAGCAAGAGCATCAATAGAAGATCTAATGTAAGGAATATTAGGAGTGCCAAAATGCCCTTCAACTCCAATTCCCATCTTCAAATTTTCATTACCAGGGTAACTTCTAATTTCTTTCAATTTTTGGACATATCTAGCAGGAGACACAACACTATCTCCACTTTCTTCAACCGTATTATACTCATTCAAAAACAACCTCGTACTTCCATCTATATTCCCTGCCAACTTATAAATTCCAGCGGAAGCTTTTGGCCCGAATTTGCTTTCGAAAAAATTGAAATGAATGTTCTCATTAACAACATCCCAACCAATTAGCTGCCCCTTATATTTTGACATAACAGATCTAATTCTGTCAATTGTCTTTGCACGAAGCTCGTTTTGTGACAGCGAATAAACCCAATTCGGTTGGTAATGTGGATCGTCCCATAAAACATTGTGGCCTCTGACTTGCATTCCGTGTTGCTTGGCAAAATTTAGCAAGGAATCAACAACGGAATAATCCACCTTTCCCTTGCTGGATTCTGTGCTGTACCATTTCATTTCGTTTTCGAAAACTGTGAGTTTGAATCTTGAAGCGAACCAATTCTGGTAGGATGGGTTGTTGAGGATGTTCTTGTTTATTGCACGCCCAAATGGGAAACTTGCTATGTTCTGGATTATGGAGATTTTTGCATTTGATAATGGATTTCCTTGCTTGTCCACTGCTTGAATTTTTACCTTTGCCTTTCGGTTCTGTCAGTGAAAAAATATCAACTTTGTTCTTATTGTTCAAAATGGCTCAATTTATCCACAGGCGCAAATAAGTAAAAATAATGTCAACTATACCTTGTCTATACTTTGGTCTTGATGAGATTTCCATTGTTTTGGGGTAAAAGGTTGTAGTGAGATGCTATCCACCCAAATCTCACCTGTTGTGTTTTGACTGCTTTGACTCTGATTCAGAAATAATCATGTGTTAGTTTAATGTACGTATTATCGATAATGTAAAAATCAGAGGACTATTATGCAAAAGAGTAAATAACCGTTAGAGGTTGTTAGGGATTAATTAGTATTTTATACCATATGCCATTATTTGTTCTAGGTATAAAAGTTTATTCTTCTTAATCTTTTCTTTTCTCTTTTTCAATAGCTATGTTCTTGTAAAATACTCTCAAGCTTATCAACGGAATTCATTCTCTTTTACTTCTCTTAATCTGTAATATTCACATCATGTTTAAAAACTGGATTTGGATTTTTAAAGTAAAGTATCCAAGAGACAGGTTTTGTAAAGGTGATAGAATGAATAATTAGGAAAATGTGAACTTAATCACAACCTTCCATATTTGAATGATTGGACTAGATTTACTCAAATAAACTCGCCGATTATTTTTCTTGAGAGAATCCAAATTTAAAGTAAAAAATGTATAATTAAGAACCCAAAATAAACCTGAAAATAGAGTTGGGCTGGGGCAGAGGTACCAACGGTGAGGCCACCTTTAAGCATAGACCAACACTTGGAATGAGCAACAATGGCACCTGCATATTTATACCCATTTTTTGTTTTGAAAACTGCTGTAATTGGCATACTTCCCCCGCTCACTTGTATCCATGCTGCATTATTAGTTTAACATGCCTCAGTTAACTCGGATTACTTAATTGCATAGATGATATTAATTAACTTAATTACCTGAAAAAGTGTACAGCTTGTTCTTGAGCAAGAAAACATTTTGGGAAACACTTGCATAAGGATTTGGCCTGCTATGTGCTACGATGAATTTGTTACCGTTTTGATCTCTGTGCTCGATTTTAGCGTATCCATACGAAGACCATCCTTTTAATCCATCATTCAGTTCTGGGTTTACAATAATTCCTCCATTGTATTGAGCTTTGTGTGGTATTTCCAAGCACTGAAAAAATTAGTTAAGTTGAACTTGACTATTTTATAAAAACATGAAAAAAAAAATCAGTATAAAGATAAAAGGTTAAGCTATAAAATTACCTCAACTGAAGCCGAATAATCATACGACAAAGCACTTGCATGATTAATACCTGAAAATACAAATAAATTTAACTTTGAGAGACTAGGATTCTCTATCGTAATATGTGATAGAGGACGTGAGTAATAGACCTTTATTTTTATGTTTCCATGCATTGTAAGAAATCCTAATCCATACGTTATCAAAAGCAAATACGGGAAAGTCCCCAACAAATTCGAAAAGCCTATGCACGGGGCAGAACACGGATACATAAAAAAAGAACAGTAAAAGAACTTTAAATCATTATAAAAAAACTCAAAAGAGAAATACAAACCAGTTAAAAGAAAAATAGTTATAGTAGACCATAATCCAATCTGAACCATATTGACCATTGATTTTCTCTCCAATATTCTCTATTTAACCCAATATTCACTATTTGTTTTAAGTTTTATTTTAATGTATAAGATTATAATATTTTCAAGTCTTTATGCATATTTATAACAATAGCGTAAGTTTCTTCGTTGTCTGTTTTAGAAAAAAAACTGAATAAGAAAAATATAACAAATCAAAGAATTTTCTCAAACTGATTTTCATTCCTAAACTAGGAATTCAGAAAGATCTACTGTTGAATAGTGTCACCATATTGATTTTAAAAAAAGTTCTAGAATTAGAAAATATAGAAGTTGTAACAATTAATGTCCAAAATCAGCTTAATTAATCTCGAGATCTCCTGTTCAAAATCTAGTGTATTTATGGGTTACACAGAGATTAAACTTACAAAAATTTTAGGTTGTACTTTGAACTTAATAAAAATGTTTGTTATTCTTTTTTTTTTTTGAAAAACACAAATTTGTTATTCTTATTGTCGACATTGTGATTTTTTTTTATTTCTTATATATTATTAAAATGAAGGTGACAGTGTGATTCATCTTAAGTTGATGATCTAATTATACAATACATTAGATAAATTTAAAAAACAAGTTGATCGTTTTTACAAGAATAAGGGAATATCAAATCTATCGTTTTGTCAAGTTCAAATGGTTCAGTAAACTTTTGAAACATTATCAAACATTTATTTCGAGTGTAAACAACAATTGATGTATTCAGGTTAACGATGCAATCCAAAATAAATAATTAGATTAGAAAACGTATAAGAATTAAATAATATGAACCAATGTTATTTTTTTAGTGATGTGATATGAAGGAAGAGAATGATTAGAAAAGGAAATATTGATACCTTCCGCTAATTACAACCTCTCAATTAAATAAGCACCAATTTAATATTATCATTTAATTAATTATATTGATTTTTATTGATAAATATCTTGGCATAGTGGTTGAGGTTAAAGTTTAATTTTAGAGATTATAAATTTGAGCCCACATGTAAATGGAGTGGAATGAGAACTTTTTTTTGTATTAATGTGAGCGTAACTGCCAAAAATTACTTTGATTCTTCCATGAATAATATTGTATTACCCGTGGAGTTTTCTTTGTATTAATACGAGGCAGTTTCTATTTTGTTTGGAAATCCTTAAAATAAAGAAAACGACAAATAAATCAGATTTCTATCTATTTTGAGTAATTCAATGTAGCCATTTAAACGACTACTTTATCCATTATCTCCGCTTAAGTTATTTTCCTAATTTTGAAAAATAAAAAGGGATAATGCATAGTTTATCCTCTCAACTTGATTTTGTAAGTTAATTGATTTTAAGAATTTTAAAATGAACCCCGTTACTTCTTCAACTTATAAAAATGTATTAGTTTATCCCCTTAATTTATAGAAAAAGCATCAATTTGTTCCTGATTATCATGTGTTAACTTCTGGTGGAGAGAAAAAAATGACATTTTTGAAAAGTCAAATCAACTAGAAGGTAACTAGTGACATTTAGGGGGGAAACTCATGCTTTTCTACAAGTTGAAGGGTAACAAGATGTTTATTAAAGTTCAAGGTATCATTTGATTTTGGTTTAATGCATCTACATCCCTGAACTTGTTCAAAAAGGGTCGTTACCACCCTGAACTTTGAAATGTAACAGATAGCACTCTGTACTTGTCTAAAACATGTCACTTTACCCCCTTTTGCTGACATGGCTTGCTACGTAAATGACCATCAAAATACATGTGCATAAAGTATGTTGGTGGAACAGAAAATGAATACAAAAAATCCATAACATTCGTATTCTTACAATTCAAAATCCTTAATGTATGTTCTTCATCTCTAATCTAAATTTTTCTTCAATTAATCATAATATTGTATCGATTCTTGACCTGTCGTGTTCATCTTCTTGTTTTTTAAACTGATATTTTTACGAGGGGATAAAGTGACACATTTTAGACAAGTACAAGGAGCCATCTGTCACATTTGAAAGTTCAAGGTAGCAACAATCCTTTTTGAACAAGTTCAGAGGAGTGCCGATGCATTAAACCTTTGATTTTTTAAGTCAAGTTTAGGGGGCAAATCATTCATATCATGCATTAACCCAAATAAAAACATGCAGACCATAAATGCTTGAGCTTTATTTATTTTATAATGAAATATTTATTTATATTTTTAGTATTTTCATTATCTAACTTAAAAAATGGCCAACTTAATAATATATGATTATTTTATATTATGCATACATTTTACAATAAATCACATTTTTCTTCATAATCACTTATACAATTTACATTTATATTTAATATCCATCATATTTAATGTATAAAAAATGATTTAAAAAGGAACATATCATCTGAAACAAAAAAAGAAAAAACAAATGAAAAATTAATTAGACTTATTAAATGCATTTCGCAACAATTATTAGGTGTTTATTCTTAAAAAGATTGGGCACGTATTTACATATTATGAAATTAATTGTGGATTAAGAAAATTAGTTTAATTAAGAAACAAACTCAAAATATTTGGGACCAAAACAAATTAATTGTGAAAGAATATTCTTAAATATGATTATCGTATTTCATACTTAATAAAGTAATAATTATTAATATGATTTGCTGGAATAAATAATATATTTCCCTTAAAAGAGATAGTTTATCTAAGCTTCCAAGTCTAAGCAATTTGAAACCACACACTTCAAGCATCAGATGGTTTTAGAAGCACTTATAAAGGAAAATTAAGTAAAAATTAAGGGCAAAGGGTTAAATAATAGTTAGATTTAATAAATGTTAAAGGTAAAATAATGGTTATAATTTCATATTTATAAAAAATAAAGTAACTAATTGAACTAGCTCAATTGATACATCCATAAAAGTGGATATGTGTGATCAAGAATCAAACATTGACTCTATCGATTCCATTTCAATAAAAAAAGGAAATAATAGAAATTAAAAACTAAAAGTCTTAATGAATTTTTTTTATTCTCTTTTATTATTCAAAAACACTAAAAATAAAGAAATAATGGAAAAAGGCGTGCAATGAGAAAAAATTGTTAATATAATTCACAGTTTCTGCATTTTTATACAGTGGTTACCCAATCATGTATTGAAAGTTCTTGGTTTTAGAATGGCTTGAACGTTATGGAACTTCAAAATATGTTGGATTTAACAATTGTGAGTTTTCACCCGGAAAATAGATAGGATTAAGAAAGCATCGGGGTTTTTTCCCCCGGGAGCCTCCGATGCTTAAGTTAGTAATTTTTTTAGGATAGATTATACGAGCAGAGTATTAAGAAAGTGTAGAGTGTGATTAACCTGTTCTGGAGGCTACTTTCTACTATTTATAGGCTCCGCCGAATCCCCCAAATCGTGAAGGTTTAAATTAGTTAAGATAGGATCGTGATCTCTAAAATCAAGGAGGACTGGGTCCAAGCCTTATTAGCTCCTTGATTTAAGGGAGCAAGTGGTTTATTTGACAACTTCTTCTAGCCCGGTGGATACCGTCTCGATCCTCGAGGAGGTCACACCCTTCCACGCGAATGTATCTCATATGCGCTGTTCGAGGCAGATCCAACTCTCGAGGAAGAGGGATACGACTCAATATGCGGGCCATCCACGCAATCTTGAGGTGAAGGCGTGCACCAAAAGTATGACTTCTTATCAGAAGTCCCCCCACAAGTCTAGAAAGCTTTTTAAAGCTGTAACCGACTCATGGTATCCGGCTCGAAAATGTTTCTTGATGTTTGTAATTCCGCTTCTAGCTATCAGAATGCTTTGTTAATCGGAGCTATTCCTTTACATCGCGCCACGTGTCATGTGTCCTTTCAAATTCAAAAAGAACCCTTGTAAAGGCGCCTCTTTTCATTAGATAACCTTTTACATCTTCTTGATTTCTACCTCTCCCTTGGCGATTTCTTTGAGCAGTTGTTCCTGCACTTCTTTGCTCCGAAGATTTGCACTTTTCTTATTAGAATCCTTTCTTACTCTCAATTTCAAGTAAGTACACTCGTATATATCTAAGGTTTTGCATTTTTGAAGAACACTCAGATTTTATTGCCATGACTAGGGTTGTTTTCCACGGTGAAATCCTTATCAGATGTTTTACAACTAATTTGTGTAAACCTGAACTTAAGTCAAACTCAAACCTTTTCATTTATTATAGCATTTTAAAGTATGGAAATGACATCGGAAAATCCCTTAAATTGGGGAATTCCGACCATTTTTTACTGATAAGCCGTTGTTGGCGGCGATGTTGAAAATGGTAGACCTCTATGAGGGTCAGGTCGTGCTTTAGGGTTTAGAGGCTATAGTGGCCTTGTTGTCTAGATTAGGCCGTACTCCCAATGGGAGGTCCGCCGACTGAGGCGTCATTCCTTTGGGAAAGTATCCATTTTGAAGCTGTGATCTGACCTTTCGCTATTTATTTAGGATAAGCACTTCTAGTAGCTCCAATGATGACGTCGCCTTTGCTAGGGCCTTTAACCGTTTGACAAGGATAAATTTAGAATTGGACCATCTTTTATCCCAGCTGGTATCCATTGATATGACTAACCAATGTCCCTTTCTTAGGACTGAAAGAAGGGCGGTTAGGAAAATGACCGACCAACCAATTTCTCCCGAGTTGTGGCCCTTGGTAGATTTATGTAACTCATCAATTAGAACCATGGATGAATATGAGGGTGGTGACGGCTCGACAGAAGAAGCCAGCCCAGATCAGGAGGCTGGGACTTTACGTTCTTAGGATGCCTTGAGGTGGGCGTGAGGGTAGGCGGGTTAAAACCCTAGACGGGCGAGGAAGAGCCGGGCACGTGGTCCTACTCTTCGAATAGAGAACATGGTGTCCATTGCTCACGAGGTGGATCTATGTTTTGAGGTGCAAGTCCACAAGTGGCTAATTAGTAAGCCGTGCATACTCCCGGCCCAGCATGAGCGCGTGGGCCACTACCAGATATGTCACGTGCTGGGACTTAACTTTGACTCGGTCTTCTTCCGCCAACTGGCGTCAATGAGGTGGAAGTCATCTAAAGACCACCTCCACTTTAGTAGTAGAGATGGTTTCTACATCTTTTCAAACCGTCCTCAATCGGTTCGCAACTTTAAGCAATACTTCTTCTACGTGAAGGTGAACCCAGTGTATTCGCCATTCCCGACCCGCTGAAGGGAAGACATTCCTGAGGCGCCGTCCTTAAGAGGTCTCGAGCCAGACTCCCGTGTTGAAAATTTTGGCAGGCTAGAGTAAGGATGATGGTCGTTGGTAACCATCGCCTGGGCCTTTCTAAACAACATCCAAGTGACTTGATGGGACGGCTTCAACTTCATGTACTATGATGGTTTGGTCGACAATCCTGGTAAGCTCACTATTCTTTTAATTATTATTACAAGATGTCATCGTCTCGTTTGAACGCTTCCCTTAACAAACATTTAGTGAAAGGTACTAAAGACCTCTCGAGGCAGAACCAAAGGAAGGAGGCAGAGAAAATTGACCTTACCCAAGATGACGTCTCCAATGCGGCCCCGCTCAAGAAGGTCACAAGTCGAAAAAGGGTAAGGAAGGATGCCTTAGCTGTTGAGACGGTGCCATCTGAGTCGACACCAAAAAAGGTGTGAGAGGTAAACTAATACATGCTTATGAACATGTGTTCGAGCAAAGTTCTAATCTTTGTCTTTGCGTAGGACCAAGAGAACCCCTGCTCGAGCTGTCAGACTATGCCAGTTGCTCCATCTACTGGTACTCATGTTTCTGCAACCGCCCACTTTAAAGAAAGCTTTTTGGAGTTGGCTGGTCCCTAAGGCGACGTTACCAGCCTGCAGGTCCAGTTGGCGTTTCGCCACATCCTCCCTCTTCCTCATGAGAGGGAGGCTTTCAAGGAAGAATCAAGAATTTGCATGATCGGCTTGATTATGGATGATCTTTCAGTCGTAAGTTGACATCCATTTTTTTGTTCGAATTTTCTTGATTCGGCCGGTAACCTTTTTATGTTTCTCGCAGGTTATGTCTCGGTGTGCGGACATGCACCGAAGGTCCTCTCACCATGCCAAGGTGAAAGTTGAGCTTCAAGTGGCGAGAAATGAACTTTAAGCGGCAAGAAAGCAGGCGGTGACGAAGCAAAGGGAGGCCGAGGCTGTTCAAGCTAGGGATGAGGTGCTTGATGAGGCCTCAAAGCATAAGGATGTCGCCCTGGAGCTGGAGCGATTGCGCGAGGCGCATGAATCCCTTCTTCAGTGCAACATTGGCCTGGAGAAGGACTTATGTCACGCTCAGGAGGAGGTCAGGGTCCTCAAGAGGGAGATAGAGGAAAGCAATGTTGAGCTACACGGGCTCGTGGGTAAAATGGTGAAGATGGGGAGAATGTTTGGCGCCAGCCTCATTGAGGCGGTTTGCACACATTGACCCCAGTTAGAAGATGAGCTCATCCAGGACGTGCCCTCTCCCACCTTTGAAGAGGTTCCTGATAATCCTCCTGAGCCAGTGGATGTAGGCGACGCGTCAACCCCTCCAAGCGCGGGAGATCAAGCGTAGAATAGGAACTTTTTGTATTTTGTTTGTGTTCTCTCTCATACTTTTTCCCAAATTAATGAAAAGTGCTCTCTTTAGTCTTTTATCTGCAGTTTTTTCTCGTATTGTATGTGATGTTTGCTTAAGCAAGATGGTTACCGCTTCGAATGAATCTTAAAAACGTTCAAATTTGTCTAAGGCTTAAAACGCTTAGTGTTGGTTACCCGTCTTGAGGGAACCTTAAAACACAAAAATTATTCTAAGGCTTAAACGCTTAGTTTAGTGGTTACCGCCTAGAGGGAACCATAAAACAAATTATTTTAAGGCTTAACGCTTAGTTTGGTGGTTACTCGTCTCGATGGAGTTGTACTTAGATTTATCAAAGGTTTAAAATGTATGTCACCTCGAGGGGATTTAGATTTTTCTAGTTTAAAATGTACGCTGCCTCAAGGGGATTTACTTAGATTTTTCTAAGGTCTAAAATATATGCCACCTTGAGGGGATTTATTTAGATTTTTCTAAGGTTTAAAATGTATGCCGCCTCGAGGGGATTTCAAGCTTGATTGCTTGGTTTTGGAGCGTTACAGCCGTTTGAGGAGTTCGTATCATTGCTTGCAATAAGATAGTGTAAAAAACAATCGTAAACTCTTTTATTGATATATACTTTGAATAATTTACATATAAATGTGGGATGGTGCTATGTTGGCCGGGGTAGGTCTAGGGGACGCCGCCTCGTTAAAAACCTTCCCGAAGAAAAAACCCGATGGGAAAAAATCCAAGGGGAGGAAAAGAGTGCAGCGCCTGTTTCCCTAGCCGTTTATTGCCTTGTAATATGGTCTCAGATTTGAGCTATTCCATGTTCTTGGTAGACTTTTACCTTGGACGTCGCTGAGTCGGTATGTGGCTGGGCCTAAGACTTCTATTACTTTGTATGATCCTTCTCAGTTCTCTCCAAGTTTGCATTTGCCTTCTCGAGATTGTGAGGCAGTGGTGACTTTGAAGACCAGGTCTCCTTCCTTGAGGTGCAGGCTTTTAGTCTTTTTATCGTGATATCTAGCGATCTTGGCTTTGTAAGCGGCCATTCGGATGTAGGCTTATTCTCTCCTTTCTTCCAGATTATCCAAGTGATGCTTTAGGTTAATATCATTTTGCTCTTCTGTGTAGTAAACGACTCTATCGGTTGGGGTGGCTATTTTAACAAGAATCATAGCCTCCGCTTCATGAACAAGGGAGTAAGGCGTTTTACCGGTCGGTCTACAAGGGGTGGTTCTATAAGACCATAGAATGCTTATGATCTCATCTGGCCAACATCCCTTGTTTCCCCTCTTGAGGCATTTCTTGAGCCATTCTCCAAGCGTTTTGTTGGTGACTTCCGTCTGGCCATTTATCTGGGGGTGCTATATGGAAGAGTAGTGGTTTCTTATTCCAAGTCCTTGGCAGAATTCTAACAACTTTCTTGATATGAATTGTGTACCGTTGTCTGAGACAATTTTCCTTGGGATGCCAAATCTTGTGATGATATTTTTCCAGAAAAAAGTCAATGATCTTTTCTGGAGTAATAGTGTTGACTACAACCACTTCGACCCATTTGGTGAAATAATTGATTGCCACTATTACAAACTTCCTTTGTCCACTAGCCCATAGCAAAGGTCCTACTATGTCGATTCCCCATGTTGAGAAAGGCCAGGCGGTTAAGAGCGGCTACTGGTTGGCTCGGGGTATATGGCTCTTTCAAGCGTGTACCTAGCATGGGTGGCAATTCTGGATGTACTTTATTGCATCTGCCTCGACCATTTCCCAGTAATAGCCAGCTAGGCTGACTCTCCGCAGTAGGGTGGATGCTGCCTGATGTGATCCGCAGATCCCTTCATGCAATTCTGCCAAAACATCCTTTCCTTGGGTTGGTGTGACGCATTTCTACCAGGCGTCTTCGTAAGATCTTCTATAAAGGTATCCATCTACCATGGAATATCTTGTAGATTTTCTTACTACTTTGGACGCCACCTCCTTATCGTCGGGAAGCTGACCTTTATTAAGTTAGGCCATAATGGGACTACGCCAGTCATTGACATCTTTCTTGATGCAAAGGATTTGTTCTTCTTTGCAGCTTGGACAGGGTGAGAACTTCGTAGAGGTTGCCTTATTTTTTTAAAGCAATCTGGATCTGAGGCAACTTAAGCTTATTCGTCTACCGTCTCGTTTTTTGTTCGAGGGATGTGCTCAACTTTCCACGAGGTTCCCTTCTTTTCTAGGCTCTATATCAAGCTTTGCACCTTATGTAGGTATTTGACCATGCTTTCCTCCCTCATCTTCTATTAATCTGGTTGGAGATCAATTGTGATTCGCTTCAGATGACTACCTTATCGGGGGCTAACTCCGTAACTAATTCCAGCCCTTTTAATCATGGCCTCGTATTCGGTGGCATTGTTGGTGGCTAGGAAGGCAAGCTTGGCTGCATATGTGAGATGGACTCGATTTGGGCTTTCTATCAACATGCCGACTCGGTCATTGGAAAAGGCTCCGTCAACATAGACCTCCATGGTTCTGTCTTTACCACTTCCATTGGTTCGAGCCCGAAAAACTCAACCACAAAGTTGGCCAAAACTTGTGCTTTCAAGGATATTCTTCCCTCGAACCGGATGTCAAATTCTCCCAATCTTATTACCCATTCCACCATTATACCTGATATCCCAGGTCTCTGAAGTACTTTCTTAAGGGGGATGCTAGTTCGTACTATGATGGTGTGTGCTTGGAAGTAGGGCCTGAGCCTCATTGAGGCAGAGATTAGGCTTAAGGCAAGCTTTTTGATCCTGGGGTATCTTAGTTCAGCATTCTTCAACACCTGCATTCTTCAACACCTCACTCGTGTAGTAGATGGGGTGTTGTTGGTTATCTTTTTCTCTGAGCAAGACCGCTCCTACAGCTTCATTAGTTGTAGATAAGTATACAAATAATAGTTCACCATGGACTAGACGGCTGAGTAGAGGGGGGAAGCCAAGAAGTCTTTCAAGATCTTGAAGGCGAGGTCACAACACTTGTCCCACTTGAAGGCTTTGTCTTGCTTTATTGCCTTGTAGAAAGGCAGGCATCTCTTGGCGGAGAAGGAGATGAACCGCCCCAATGCATTAATCCTGCCGTTGAGGTGTTATACCTCATTCAAGGTTCGAGGCGGCTTCATGCTGATGATGGCCTCAATCTTCTTAGGGTTTACCTCAATCCCTCTTTCTGAAATGAAAAATCCCAAGAATTTGCCACTTTTAACTCCAAGGTACACTTCTTTGGGTTCAATTTGAGGTGATATCTCTGAAGTACCTTGAACACCTTCTCGATATCAGCTGCGTGGCTGGCCTCGTCTTTGCCTTTTATTATCATATCATCCACATATACTTCTACGTTCTCCCCTATGAGTTCCTTAAACATTTGGTAAGTAGCTTCGGTGTTTTTGAGCACAAACTGCATTACTCTGTAGCAGTATGTTCCCTCGTGTGTAATGAAGGTGATTTTCTCCTTGTCTTTGGGATCCATTGGTATTTGGTGATAACCAGCTTTGGCGTCTAAAAGGAATATATTGCAAACCCAGCTGTTGAGTCCACTAGCTGATCAATGCTAGGTAGGGGGTAACTATATTTAGGGTAGGCTTTGTTAAGATCTATGAAATCGACGCACATCCGCCAGGTGCCGTTGAGCTTTCTCACAAGTGCCACATTTGCCAACCATTCTGGATAGTGCACCCTACTGATGTGCCCCGCCTCGAGCAGCTTTTTCATCTCTGCCTCAATTGCCTTTTGTCGCTCTGGAGCGTGCTTGCACTACTTTTACCTCATTAAGGGAACCGATGGGTTGATGTTGAGGTTGTGACACATGTCTTCAGGCTAGATACCTTCGATGTCTTCACTTAACCATGAGAACGTGTGTTGTTGCTCTTTCAGTACCCTTACCACAGCGTTCTTCGCATCCTTTTCCATGTTTTTGGCAATTTTGATTGTTTTGCCTTCTGCTAAGGTCAAAACTTCCAAGTCACCTACTGGCTCGGCCCTCTCGCGATCCTCCGCCTCGAATGAGACAGTTTTCATCTTAATGGATGCTACATAAGCCTCTTTAGCTACTTGGGGGTCGCCTACCGTGACTACCGTTCCTTTTTTGGTTAGAACTAGAAGGGTTAAGTACTCCATGCAAATTATGGCTCTTGACTCAATTATGAATAACCGTCCCAATATCATGTTATAACCTATCCCAATGTCGGTAATGACAAAATCGACTTCCCCCTTCCAGGTTACGTCCTTGTCTCCTACTTCCACCTTTAAGGTGACTTGTCCTATTGTCTGGGATGAGTTGACCTGTCCTGATTACAGGTGAAATCTCACAACGGTTAAATCCAATTTATTCTAAAGTTCCATAACGTTCAAGCCATTATAAAATCGAGAACTTTCAATGGTGCGGTGAGCGTGGACTAAACTTACTTGCCCCGGTGAGAAATTTAGTGCGCAACACATCTTCAACTCGATAAGTATTTCGTTTCTCACAAAAAATTCTTTTTTAAAAATCGTTTCACTTATTATCGATCTATTTTATCTAAACTCAATTGCGAAGACTACCATATTCTCTCTTTTAGTGCAGGAATACCATCACAAATGGCGGGATTCAACAATGATCACCCTTCTAACTCCGGAACCATCCAAACCGACCTCGACAGACTTACAAATGCCGGAGCACCAACTCCAACACCGCCGCATGGTGCTATGCCGCCCAGTGCTGTGGAGAAGATGTTGCAAATTTTTAAGGAATACAACATTCCCCTCGAACAGCAACAAGTCATCCGAACCAGTTTCATGGAGTAGTACAATGTCAAGGCGAAAGCCCTGCTAGGAATCTCGGACGATGGCCCAAATCATCAGATCTAGCCAGAGAATTATTTCCGCCACAAGAGTGTCGAGCCGAGATGATAGTTGCATCTCCCATGATGGCAGCCTCGCAAGCGACAATGGCCATCCCTCAACCAAGCGTCGCCTTGAACCCGGCTATGCAAGCTTAGATGCTGGCCATGCTCCAAGCTTTCAACACACCAAGCGACAACCCATATTTTCCAGCCGGAGCGCCCGCACCCCTAATGGGAATGCAGATGCCTTACACCATTGGGACAACCCCGCCGGCGTGGACGAACCCGTACTCCCAAACACCTGGATTTCCACCACAACCACCTTCTGGATCTGAGCTGACAGTTAGCACTAGCAAGGGAGATAGCGATACAAAAATTGATCCTAAGTTGCGAGGGAGCCTAAAGAAGCTACTCAAAGACTTGGCCGTACCTTACCAGGAATCCTTGGTAGAAAAAAAGCTCTCCCCTTTCACCAAGAAGATCTTAAGATTGCAATTGAACCTCTACTTCATTGCCCCGGTCTTCCCAAAGCTGTACGATGGGAGAGATGATCATGTGGTGCTTGTGAGACATTACATAAACAGGATGGAGATGATGTACGCCATAGAAGCCTACATATGCCGGTACTTTGAGCAGACGTTGACCGGGCCGGCTGCTTATTGGTTTCACAAATTGAAACCCAATTCCATTAGCTCCTGGGACCAGCTAAGTGAAGTCTTTTGCAAAAATTTCCTTGGGTCAACCCTCGCCTCATATGTGAGCCGGTAGCTTCACGAAGTCATTCAGGAGCCTGACGAATCGCTCAGATCCTACATACATTGATTAAATGAAGTCTACATCAGTACAGACAACATCGACTTCAGCACTGCCAAAGAAGCCCTCATTAGAGGCATAAGAAACGATATGCTACGAACGAAGATCATCACGAGAAGACCTTGGGATACGACTCAAATGATCGCCATGGCAAAGAGTATGATTGAGGTGGACGAAATGAATAGATCCAAAAAAGATAAAGGGGAAGAAATGTACCAGGACCGGAGAGATGAGTGACTACCCAGAAGAGGCAAGGGAGAAGAGAGATATCACCCTTACAAAAGGAACGTCCCACAAGCCAGTAGACCAACACTAAATGCCCTGCTCAGCCAATACCTAATGGCAATAAAGAAGACCAACGAGAAGAAGAATGTAAGATTCCCCAAGGTACCAGAAGGCCAAATAGTGGGCCGAAATCCAGACAGTTACTGTGAGTTCCATCGAGCCATAGGACATCACACAAATGATTACCGGATGCTCACAGAAGAAGTGCATGCCCTCATCCGAGTGAGAAAATTCAGCTAGTTTGTGAAAGGAGTAACAAGAGAGGAAAGAAAAAAAGTTCCTGAACCGTCATGGCCAGGAGATAACAAGGCGCAAAGAGCCAAGGGGACGATAATAGTGATTGCGGGAGGCTCAAAATTCAAGCCGCCCTCTAAAAAGCCCAAGGTAGTGGACTTGACAGGGCAAGACGCAGACTTGTTCAAAGCATGCCAAAGATACTCTTTGGTAGAAGGACCTCACGCAAACCCCTTGATAATTGAGACACTGACCGATGGCTACATTATAAAAAGGGGCATGATTGACACTGGGAGCTCAGTCAACCTGATCACCAACTCGATGTTAAAGCAGCCTCCACAACAGGTTAATCACACTCTACATTCTCTTAATACTCTGCTAGTATAACCTATCCTCAAAAAATTACTAACTTAAGCATCTGAGGCTCCCCGGAGGAAAAGGCCCCAATCCTTTCTTAATCCTAATCTGCTTTGCAGGTGAAATCTCACAACGGTTAAATCCAACATATTCTGAAGTTCCATAACGTTCAAGCCATTCTAAAACCGAGAACATTCATGTACCCTTGTGCTATTAATAAAATACTTAAATTTCACCATTTTTTGTTAACCTTCGAGGTAAATCAATAACAACAAAAGAAAATGCATAAATACCAACAAGTTCTTTCAAGAAATGAAGGTGGCACATCTTATTGTTTTAACAATTAAATGATTAATACATTACATATCTTACAAAAAAAAGTATTAAAAGAAAGGACAATAAAACAATTTACAAATTAAAACTAACAAATATGAGGGTGAATAAATTTTGTAATTTATTTCCTACCTCAATTACTAATATACAAAATATTATACGCCCAAGTTAAGGCTAAATAATTGGATAACTTGCAAAAGGGCTAAACCATGCTTTAATTTTTTCAATTTAGGCAAAAGAGATACCCATTTTCTTGTAAATAAGAAATTACTTTTCCAGCCATCTCAAATGGTGAAGAATTGTCTCCTTTGTCGCACTTTAGTGATATCTGATAATCAACAAATTATAAAATAAGTGAATAAATTTTTGCAGTGTTAAAATAAAAGCAAAGAATATTTTTAATATCAAACCACAATAAACAGGAGGAAACTTAAAAGGAAAGATAAAAATTGATACAATACGCCATCAATATGCATTATAAATTATCAAATATTAATTTCTTTTAGTTATTCAAATTTGATTAAATTAGTTATAAATACTTGATTAAATTAGCGATAATTGTAATACTAAATTAGTTATCAATACTTTTCTATTCTGCATTTGATTGTAATACTTTTTTATTAAAATTTCAAGAAAAACCCATGACAGATTCTAAATATTTCATACATCAGTGCATAATTTTGTTCTTTTTCTTAACAAGGAAGTGTGCGTGACAAAGATTAATCCAGATTAGATCAAAACATCGTAAAATTTATTTTTTCTCGAATTGTTATGGAAGCTGTGATATTCATCAAGTTTATAAGAAATGTTACCTCACAATTCAAAGGTGCCTCGTAAGGATCATCAATTCCAGTAAAACCTGCAAAACAAGATAAACGTTGTTATTTAAACTCCAGTTCTTGCATACAAGTATGTCACTTAATTAACCGCGCGGTTCTGTAATTTCAACACTGCTTTTAGTCCGCTTTTAAAAATGTACATTTTCATGTACTCTATGAAAAGACACATAAAATTGGATGACAACAACTCAAAACTCATGTAAGTATGCACTGAAATTTCTTAAATAGAAGCATATAAATGAAACTAGTATTAAAAGCTAAAGTACCTTTAATTTTGCCGGCTCTAGCGAGTTTGTACAATCCTTTAGGGTCTCTAGACTCACAAACTTGGAGAGGAACATCCATAAATACCTCAATGAAATCACCGTTTGGTAAAATTTCACGACAAGCATCTCGATCTTGTCTGTAAGGAGATATTAAGCAAGCTATGCATATCACTCCTGAATCTGCAAACAGCTTTGCAACTTCCCCTACCACCACCAACATTCTTATAATCTTAGCCCAACTGAATTTTAACTATAACATATCTAAGGATAAACTTTCAAATAATTTCAAATCAATTGAAACGAACTTACCAACTCTACGAATGTTTTCAGCTCGATCCTCGGCTTTAAAGCTAAGATCTTTGTTTAAACCATGTCTAACGTTGTCGCCATCAAGTACATAAGTCAAGTTTCCTCTTTCATGCAGCATTTGACTCAATGCACATGCTACCGTACTCTTCCCTGCGGTTCATTATCCACAACTAATTAATTACAACTTTTTTTAACTAATTAACAACCATAATTAACGAGATTTTAACTGACCTGATCCACTTAGGCCTGTGATCCATATGACACAGCCCTTTTGATGCAGCAAATTCTGCCTCTCTTCTTTCCCAATTGAGCATTCATGCCACTTTATATTTGTTGAATTCCCAATTTTTGACAACTGGCTCTCATTTTTGTCTGTTCATTAACCCCGACCAAACAAATTTTCAATTGGGTTTTCGCATATTCAGCCGGAAAATTATAAAGTTCAAATCTTTCTGCAAATTTACCTGGATGCCCATTTCTCAAAATCGGTTCCAAAACCGACACGTTTGGAACAAGGGTGTTGATGTTCATCGGTTTCGGCCGTGAAGCCACCGAATTGACTCGGGAAACGCCGCCGCCTGGTTTTGCCCCGGGAACCACAAGATTGTTATTGGAACCGCTAGAGGTTGAAATTCCAGGCTGCAATTTCATTGCTACTGCATTCATCATGTTTTCAGTCAAAGAAAAAGCAGAGAAATTTAAGATTAATCTAATTAATGGGGTTTCTTGAGATATGAGAATCTAATTGAGGACTAAATATATAAAGAAAAAAGTTGGTGGTCCATTTCCAAGAAGGAAGTAAGAGCAGGGTATCTGTACAGAGACCGTTCAGCTTTGATTAGTATAAAATGGACGGGAAGAAGCCTTGAATTTTTTTTAACTAATATAGTACAGTATATCAAAATTGAAAAGAATTTAAATTGTAGTAGACTTTTTTATTCTTCAATTGAATGATTCTATTCTAATTTGGCCAAATTAGAAAAGGTAAGTGATATCAAGGTCCATTAAAGGTTTCAAGATCCATTAAAGGTTCAAATAACTGTATCTTGATTTACATAACAAAAGTGTGACTCGGCGCGAACACGCGCCGATACCCCATTAGCATAATATTGAGCCGAGACAAAATCTTACAAATAAATGGTCTTCAGCGTTATCCACCGCGTTTAAGCTGAGTTATTATCCTTAGAACCCACGCCGACACCGGCGCACTTCTTATCTCTCATCTGTCGCATTAAATGCAATACTGACTGGCAGAGACGAATCATTTAATGCTCCGACGGTTGACAAGACCCCCAAGCGGCTTACCACACGTGCACCTCTTGTAGACGGGTCTCACATATCATCATTACATGCAATCCTATAAATAGCAAGATAGTCTCCCATTGTAGAGGTAACTATTATTCTAAGAACACACTAAAACCACCCTTCTCAAACATCTAACTTGATCGTCGGAGGGTCTTCGCCGGAAACACTTCCGGCCGGAGACTTTTTTCGCAGGACCCGGGAGCATTCGAAGATTGGACGGTCACTTTCGAGTGACATTGGATATATTGGATATCAAATTGGTGCGGTGAGCGTGGAGATCAACCCTGAAAGATGACTACCCCCCCAAGCAGACCGGCAAAATCTCCCCCTCCAGGAACCGTTCTACTTCTGGATATGCCAAAGCCCAAAGACAAAGCGGAAACAGTGAAAGTAATCACCAACGTTCCCCCAAAGCAGACAGAGTCACCCGTCTCATCAAGACCGAAGACAAGCGAGAAAAGAAGAAGGAAAGCGGAGAAACAAGATATGATGGCCATGCTTAACAAACAAAACGAACAACAAAATGCGGCTATGGCCTTGATGCAGAATATGATGAATGAAATCTTGCATTCACGGAAGGAGGAGCAAGAAGTGCTTAGAAAACTCTGCCAGGAAAGGTGAATAAATGAGTCGGAAACGCGACACACACTGCAAAGTTCCCCATCCGCGACTAGGTAAGATCGCTCACGATACACGTACCGCCGCCCCAGAACACAAGAGAAGGGAGGGGCTTCAGCGGTCAAAGAAAAAACAAAAACCAAGTCTACCAAGCCGGAAGATGAGTTGGAAGGAAGATCTCAGAGTAGGGGAAAAGACTTCGCACACAAAGAAAGTTCCAAAGAACCCTTGATTAGCGAGGGAAGTTCGGCAGAATCCAGAAGCGAGACCCCCCAGAAGCATCAGCCGGCCCAGGAGGATTTGGAAGCCATCATAACCAAAAGGGTAGGCGAGCTCCTAGCAGAGAGGGGTATGGAAACTGGCATACCCGACATCACTGAAATGGAGTCGCCTTTTAGCGCTCATATACGCATAGAACGATTCTCAAAGGGGTTCAAACAGCCTTGCCTGCGCGAATATTCTGGGATAGGGGACCCTATAGCACACATCCGCTATTTTCGCTAAGTTATGGAGGTAACTGACGCTACTGATGCCATGCTATGCAAGCTATTCCCCACCACCCTCATGGCCCCAACAACCCACTAGCTCGAGAGTCTAAAGCCGGGGTCCGTGATGAGCTTTGACATGATGGCTAAAAGTTTCGCCATGTATTTTGTCACGTCCATTCCCCCTAACCGAACAGTCCAAGATTTGCAAATGGTTCGACAAAGGATGGATGAATCCCTGGCCAAGTTTGTAGAAAGATTTCAGAAAGTGGCCCTGGAAATTAGAGACTGCAATATAGATATAACCTCCGAAGCAATGGCAAGGAATTGTGGAAGTGCTGACCTGGCAAAAGATATTTCCACCGAAAGACCTACCACGTTGGCCGCGCTGATGCAGAAAGCTAGGAAGTGGGTACGATGGGAAACCCATAAAAGAAACATGAAGCAAATTGAGGCTACGGTAAGAGAGGAGCCTGCCAAACGGCGAGATTATGGAAAGCGAGACTCAAAAAGCCGATTGACGTACCGACCGGAACTGGCGAGGCGAGAAGTGGAAGATTCTCTCCCATTCAATGTCAAAAGGAAGGAGGTATTAATGTGGATTGAAAGAAATGGGGAGGACATCCGATACCCCCCTAGAATGAGGCACAAAGGAAAGCCGGGAACCTACTGTGCGTTCCACAAAAGTGAAGGTCATGACACTGAAGAATGCAGAGAATTAACTCGCGAATTGAGCAAGAAAGCCGAAGAGGGCCGACTGAACCATTTTCTCCATCCTCCACCAAGAGAAGAACGGCGAGAGGAAGGAGGCAGACATCGACCGAGAGGCCGAGGGAGGCTATCAACGGCATAACCGAGAGGTCGAGTGAGGCTATCAACCACCTTGCCGAGAAGTCGAGCGAGGCTATCAACTACCTCGCCGAGATGAAGAGGGAGGCTACCAACCGCCTCGCCGGGCCGATGGAGCGAGTCATCGACTGCCTAACCCAAATACTGAAACAAGCTAACACCAACATTGTAATGTTGAAGACCCTCCGCCCAGAGGAGTGATACACGTAATATCCGGGGGAAACATCCAGAAAAAGAGAAAGAGGGGGAAAGCATTTGGCTACGACAATACGGATAGGGGAGGCAAGACATGCTACTCCTTTGCCCAAGAAAGGAAACCTTCGCCTCATAATGATGCCTTGGTGATTGAAATGATGGTGGAAGGATACCAAGTGCGATGCACCCTTGTAGATACAGGCAGCTTCGTTAACGTGATTACTAGAAAGGTATACGAAGTCGTGAGAGGAAACCCTAACCATCGCGCTATTCACCAAGTACCGTTGATTGGCCTCGGCGGGCATGCGGTCCGGGTATGTGGTTCGGCAAACTTATCCATTGCTTTGGGAGACGGAAACCCCAAGTGGAAGACTCGAGTGGAATTCTTGATCGTAGACATCCCATTGGCCTACAACATAATCTTGGGGCGCCCACTCATTATTGGGTCCGAAGGAGTCATTAATCTCAGGTACCTTACACTGCAAATATCCACACATCAAAGAGTGCCTACCGCCCGAGGAAATCAACAGGCTGCCAAGGAGACACATTTAATGTCCCTAAAGGCCAAGCCTTTGTCAGTAGACAAACCCGATCGAGAAACATCCACCTGGTAGCAGTCACGCTGGAAGAAGGGAAGGATATTCGTATGTCAGGAGGATTGACGAATAAAATAAAGGAAGAGATCCTGACGGTGTTACGAGAAAAGGTCCAGGCTTTTGCATGGACCCCGGCGGACCTAAAAGGCGTCAGCCCTAAGGTCGTAGAACACATACTAAATATCTTCCCTCAGGCGAGGCCGGTGAAGCAAAAGTGGAGAAACCATGCTCCAGAAAGACAAAGAGTGATCAAAGAAGAGATTTCCCGTTTATTAGAGGTCGGACTCATCAAGGTAGTTTGTTACCCGGATTGGATCGCCAATGTGGTATCAGTCAAGAAGCCAAACGGGAAGTTCCACATGTGCGTGGATTTCACAGATCTGAACAAAGCTTGCCCGAAGGATAGCTACCCCCTCCCAAGTATAGACATGCTAGTAGATGCCACGGTAGGCTACACCATTTATTCCATGCTGGATGCAGCCTCGGGATACAATCAAATACCAATGGCTAAAGAAGACAAGGAAAAAACCTCTTTTATCACCCACGAGGGGATATATGGTTACAATGTCATGCCCTTCGGTCTCAAGAATGCTGGGGCCACATACCAAAGAATGGTTAACGAAATATTTGGCGATATGATAGGAAAGGAAGTAGAATTATATGTGGACGACATGATTGTCAAAAGCAAAACCGAAGAAGATCATGCCGCAGATATAGCCAAAGTGCTGACCTTGCTGGAGAAATACGAGCTGAAGCTTAACCTGGAAAAATGTTCCTTCGGCGTTACAAGGGGGAAATTCTTAGGGTATTTAATCTTGTAAAGGGGAATAGAGGCCAACACCGATAAAATAAAAGCAATACTCCAACTGCAAGAACCCCGCAATATCAAGGATGTTCAACGCCTCAACCGCAAACTCAATGCTAAGGGCCGATTCATTTCCTGCGCAGCACGACGATGTATCCCATTTTACAAAGCCTTAAAAGCTAAGAAATTTGTATGGGGGGAGGACTGTGCCATCGCCCTAGCTGAGATCAAAATATTTTTAGTCTCTATGCCGTTGCTGAGTCATCTTGTAGCTGGCGCACCACTGTACCTCTACCTCAGCACTTCGGAGGAAGCATTAGGAATGGTGCTCATCAGAGAAGAGGAGGCAGATCAATTCCCTGTCTATTATGGTAGCCGTGCTTTGAAAGGTGCCGAAATAAAATACGGCCGCATGGAGAAGCTAGCATTTACCCTGGTAATATCTTCCCAAAAGTGGCGCCATTATTTCCAAGCCCACACGATCATAGTGCGAACCGACCCACCACTTAAGAAAGCACTCCAATGGCCTGAAACTTCAGGGCGCCTCGCCGAATGGTCCCTCAAACTTGCTGAATTTGATGTCCACTTTGAACCAAGGACAGTGATGAAGGCATAAGCGTTAGCAGACTTCGTACAAGAAGCCCCGCCCCGGAAAGAACTACCAGAAGCAGCTTGGTATATGTTCATAGACGGTAGTTCCAATAGCACGATAATAGGCAATAGAATATACATCCAAAGCCCGAAGGGGATAGTGATTCGGCAGGCGACTAGACTTGAATTCAGAGCCTCCAACAACACTGCTGAGTATGAAGCGCTGATATTCGGTTTAGAGATCATCCAAGTCATTAAACCCGACAATGTTAGAATATTCAGCGATTCGGGACTTGTGGTCAAGTAATTTGATGAAGAATACAAAGCTAAGAATGGGCCATGCGATAATATCTTAACCAAATCACCGGTTTTATTAAAGATACCCGAATGGAAGGTACTGAAATGACCATTGAGCAGATTCCCAGAGCACTGAACGTCGAGGCTAATAGATTGGCAAAGGGGGCCTCAAGCGAAGTACAAGAAATCTTACTCCCCTGTATCCCTCTGTGGATAAATGCCCCCAGCGTACCAATTGTTGAGGTACTACAAACAGAGGTGGAGGATGAGTGGTTTACTCCCATCAGCAAATACTTGGAACGCAACGAGCTACCAACGGACACCGGCCTGGCTCAAAAAATAGTGAGAAAGTCTTTTTGCTATGCAATCATCGGTGGATAGTTGTACCGTAAATCAATAAGTCATCCATAGCTGAAGTGCGTTGACCGAGTTAATGCCGATTACATGTTACGTGAAGTTCACAAGGGCCTCTGTGGCGCGCGTGAGAAGAATGATGCAATGGTTATAAGGGCTAAGCTGCAAGGCTTCTATTGGCCAACTATAGAGTTGGAAGGTAAAAGAATGGTCCAATCTTGTGAAGCCTGCGAAGTCTTCGCCAAGACATCATCGGCACCAACCGGGCCAAGGGCTGTAATATAAGCTGTATAGCCCTTCGCTCTCTGGGGAGTGGATTTAGTGGGGGCCTTACCAAGAGCGAAACAGCAGAAGCGCTAGATTATTGTGGCCGTTGATCACTTCACCAAATGGGTAGAGGCCGAGCCCTTGTCAGCCATTACACCAAAGCAAGTCACTTCTTTCTTTACCAAAAACATTATGTCGCGCTTCGGCATCCCCCATACAATCATAGCAAACAACGAGACACAGTTCAACTGCCATGTGTTCAAATGTTTTTATCACCGGCTAAAGATACGACTCCGCTTCTCCAGCGTCTCCCATCCTCAGATAAATGACATGATGGAGGTGACTAATCGGACCATCTTGGAGGGAATCAAAACAAGAGTCCAAGAACATGGTTCGTCGTGGCTGGAGGAACTGAACAACGTCCTTTGGTCTTACGGAACCACGCCCCGAACGACGACATGTGAGACGCCTTTCCTTCTCACTTATGGAACGGAGGCGGTGGTTCAGGTTGACATCGGCACACCTAGCGCAAGGGTGGCAAACTGCATTGAAGTAGCTTCAAATGATGATCTGTTGCTGAATAACTTAGATTCGTTGGAGGAAAAGTGGGAGCAAGCTTTCATACGAATGACGGAATACAAACGGCGTATCGCCCTCATCCACAATAAGAAGATTAAACCTCTGACCTTTCAAGAGGGTGAGCTAGTCCTCCGAAACACAAAGGGCTCACAAGCTAGGGAAGGGCGAGGGAAGCTCGACATTAAATGGGAAGGCCCGTTCGTAGTGACAAAATGAATAGGAGGTAGCGCTTACAAGTTGTACACCATTCGGGGAAAAATTTTGCCCTGCACATGGAACGCGGCTTCTCTTCGAAAGTTTTACCCAGGAGCGTGACGGATGACGTTTTGTATATTTATTTCATGAAATTGTGTTTTATGAACTTCTAGGACAATGCAAATATAGCTTTCTATAAACCTCTTCCATTCAAATAAACAGATGACCACGAATAAAGCCCGCAGGGTCAGATCAGCGAGATCCCCTCGGCGCTCCCACGCTTTGAAATTAAAGTAAGTAAAAAAGCCTGCAGGGTCAGATCAGCGAGATCCCCTCTGCGCTCCCACGCTTTGAAATTAAAGCAAGTAAAATAGCCCGCAGGGTTAGATCAACGAGATCCTCTCGGCGCTCCCACGCTTTGAAATTAAAGCAAGTAAAACAGCCCGCAAGGTCAAATCAGCGAGATCCCCTCGGCACTCCAACACTTTCAAATTAAAGTAAGTAAAACAGCCCATAGGGTCAAATCAGCGAGATCCCCTCGACGCTCCCACACTTTGAAATTAAAGCAAGTAAAACAGCCCGCAGGGTCAGATCAGCGAGATCCCCTCTGTGCTCCCATGCTTTGAAATAAAAGCAAGTAAAACAGCTCGCAGGGTCAGATCAGCGAGATTCCCTCGGCACTCATGTGAAATTAAAGTAAGTAAAACAACCCGTAGGGTCAGATCAGCGAGATCCCCTCGGCTCTCACGCAAAATTAAAATAAGTAAAACAGCTCGCAGGGTTGGATCAACAAGATCCCCTCGACACTCTCACGTGAAATTAAAATAAGCAAAACAGCCCGCAGGGTCGGATCGGCGAGATCCCCTCGGCGCCTTCACACTTTGAAAATAATGCAAGTAAAAACAACCTGTGGGTAGATTAGCGAGATCCCAAAGGCAAAGTCATAAGCCGGTATAATGCAAAAACATGTCCCCCTTTATATCATTGAACTGCATACAAGATAAAGTAAAGTATATGTTAGCATACAACAGTCATAAGAAAATATGGGAAATTTTGACAATTGATCAGAATAAAAACCATGAGCGAGAAAATTCAGCAAAGACCATTAACTCGGCGGTAAACAGAACATACGAGCACAAAAAGGTTCCATACATAGAAGGGTTCATAGAAGGGGTGGAGTTCACATAAGTTGAACTCGATGGCTACAAAAGTTCAGAAATTTTAAACAAAAATACAAAACAAGACAAGAGAAGCAAGATGGAGGCCATCACGATTGAACTTCCTCCTCCTCCATCGCCACAGAAGAAATGTTTGAATACGAAGGCTCCGGGGCGGGAGGCCCAAATATGCGTTCATCTTCCTCCCAGCGGCCGAGGGGTTCATCAGGCGGGGCTAATTGAGCAAGATCGTCGATGTTCGCTTCAGGAAACTTGGCATGCACAGCGCGAAGAAAAGCGGTCTGATAGCTGAGATGGTCTTCCCGCCAATCTTTGCGAGTCTGCTTCACCTTAAGCTTGTACTTCGCCTTATGACGATCCTGCTTATACTGGAGATCCCGCAGCGCTGCGGTATTGCCCTCGGTGATGGTCCTCCAATACCCCAACCCTTTCTCCGCGTCCTTTAAATTTTTAGCCACTTTGGCTCTCTGTTCCTTCTCCTCCTCTATTAGCGCTTTAAGCCTTTTCTCCTCAATTTCAACAGTGGACTTAACCTTGGCTAGCGCCATGCTCCTCCTCCATGGCTCGCATTGTGCTCACCAACTCCTTCCTTTTATTCTCCGAACACTCTAAGTCCGCGTAAGCCTGGGTCAGCTCTGCGACTTGTTTTTTGCCTACCTCCCCCAGTTTCCGGGCAGTCTCCTCCAGCTCGGTAAAAGTTTCACGCTCTAGCTGAACCTCCTTCAATCGCTTGGCACTGCCTTGGGAGACAGCATAAGCCATCTCCACTTAAAGCTGGGCCTCAACCAGCGTCTTCGCCACCCGATGGGCAGCAGAAAAAGCCTTCACAGCTACAAGGACAAATTAGACAACCAACAAGGGCACAAAACGCATACATAAACAATGAACCAGCTCTTAGATAAAAAGTACTTACGAGCAAATCCTGCTACTCAACATAGGCCCCCAGCTCGGCAGGATCCATAGCACCAAAACGTGCATCCTCGCTAGGGAGCTCGGTATAACGCCCTAGCTCCCCCAAAACTTCAGGCTTCAACAAAGGCACGCCCTCCCCATGAACCTTACGCTATAACTGCGAAGAAGCAAAGTAACATTTCATACACAATACAAACAGAAACAAAGCAAAGCCAAATTCTCATGGTGAAACATACCAACGGCGGATCATACTTCGCCCACTGAACTTGCTCCTCCTCCATCAAAGGAGCCTTCCCTTTGGAGGACTTCCCT
>CATIWQ010048860.1:0-24097 GCA_949673415.1 Euphorbia schlechtendalii | reverse complement strand
GAGCCAACATTTTTGGAATGGTAACTTGCTAAATGTGGCTATGTGAGAGCGACCCGTACTAAGCATAGTATTGATGTTGTCCAGGTTTTCATAATTGTCTTATCTCGTTTACGCTAGACTTAGAAAAGTTATTTCATGTGTTGCTCTGCGGCAAATCATTGAACATCTAAGTATCTAGAACTAAATCTGTTAGATAATCTAGTGTGTAGTAACATCTTTGTTAAACTTGCATGTTCTCTCTGCTAAACTTGTTCGTAGTGAAAATCTATTTATTTAGAGTTTCTAATCTATCACATCTATATTTACTCAACTTTTCGTTCTAATCTTCCTACCCATATAAAAAAACTCTAATCTATTTTTATTCTATTTACTTTTAAGCTTCCCTAGTTATCTTTAGACCAGGTTCCTTCCCTGTGGGTTCGATATCTTTTAAAACTACATCGCAACTATATACTTGCAGTTATCATCATTTTTCTATGTGGTAAGGTGTATTGACAACACCTACATTTTATATGTGAACAAGTTTTTGGCGCTGTTGATAGCCAACAGTTCACGAGATTTTGGAACCATATTTGATTAAACTTATCAGTAGAAAAGTGGTGAACAATGACCCTCAAACAAAGCATTTACACGTGTGGTAAAACATTTCTAATTTATATGATAATCCCCTAGACTAAGTTCGAGCTAAACCTTAATCTATTTATCACATCATTTTCTATAATAGGAATTGAAACCTAAGTCATGAATAGCATAATTTAATCAATTCATAGAAAATATCATTTCAAAATATTACAATTAATCATGCATAGCATAAGGCAAGCTCTAATACTACACTACCAGTTAATCAAGATATCAATTGAACATGCAAACGTTGCAAGGTAGAATTTCAAAACTTAAAATTAAACTAAGGATCTCCTAAGCACGCCATGATTGATATAATCTAAGTTAAAATGTTCCAAAGATGCTTTTAGGTTTATAAAGTTTATTAAAGAAACCTATCATCTTAGATTAGAGCATTACCAATTCATGCGTGCTTTCTCTCTTTTGGTAGTGGTGTTCCCTTAGAGCAATTCGGTAGAACTTCGTTAGTAAGAGCTTTCAAACTAGGAAAGCCTCTACGATTGATCCACACAGATCTTCACCAACCAAAACCTCGTTGAAGAAGAGCACGTTAGTAAATAGCAGCTGCTAGACCACTCAAAGACTAACCCGAAAATAAACCAAAAAGGCTCACTTTAGAAAGAGACTTCAAAAGAATTCTTCATTTGTTTGGAGAAACTCGTGGAGGATCTCACACAGTGAACGAAGAAAGAGATTTCAAACTCAGAGAGAAAAGCTGAGTTGAAGTGTAGAATAAAGAGGAGCTGGAGGGCTATATAAAGGGAAAAAGGGGAGTGTTAGACTCCCCTCAAACACTAGGTGGGATGAGAATATTCCCATCTCACCTTAGCGGGTTAGCCGCCACTAGTGGAAAATAGGTCAGTGGTGTCGGTTGAAAATGACTTTTGGCGTCGGTTTTGAACCGACACTACAGCCACCGACACAATTACATTTCGAGTTATGGCGCCATTGTTAAGTATCAGCGTCGGTCCCTACATAACCGACTCTAATAAATGATGCTATTTGTGAGTAATGGCGTCGGATCCATACAAAATCAACATTTATTATTGATGTCATTATTGCATTAATGTCGTCGGTTCCACACATAACCAACGGCATTGCATGTATAATGCCATCAGTTCCTATACATAACCGACGGCATTTCAATAATGTCGTCAGTTCCTATACACAACCGATGGCATTTCAATGCATAATCCTGTAGGTTCCTATACATAACTGATGGCATTTCAATACAAAACCGACTTCCTTATTTTCTTGCCGATGTCATCTTCAATTGTAAAGTTGAGCTGCAATACATCAGAAATAAAGCAAAGTGCAAATTTCTAGTTTAGCAACAAATATAGCAAAGTGAAAATTTCTGCAACAAACTATATTATTCGATTTCTAACAATTTCAAAAACTAATTAAAGAGTGGAGAAGTAAAACTCACCAATCAGAATTAGCTTCCAGCAAATGGGAGTAGCACCCAAATCACAATCACCAAAATCGAAACATAGCCAGCTCAAAGAGACTGATCGTTGAAAAGGAGATACCAGCACAATACATCCACCAAATTCACAACTAAGCAAAAATAAAAGAACTATAAGTTACAACTTCGTAATGGAATAAAGAATGAGAAGAAAAAACCTCATTGAACTATGGTTAATATCAATAATTAAGAAGCAAAACTTAAGCTGAAATTTGAAAATCACTAGTGAACGAACCACGGAAAGTATTCGAATGACATTATCTTACGTAACAAGATTTCGACCAAATATTTGCAATCTTTTAGACATAACGGACAACCTGATGACCCATTTATCCAATTGCATATTGCCATATGGGATAAATTATTATTCTTACATCATGTTCGCAGCGATTATCTAACAAGTGCTTTCTCCAAAATTTATTGCTTCTTGTCATAAATGATTTAGAGGAGACATAAGATAAGACCAGTCAGCTTTACCTCCAATGCTTTTATTTTCAATTATTGTTGTTTTGCATTTCTTACACCTTCATCGAAATAGATTGCCTCCTTGTCATATCTAGCAAAAAAAAAGTTAAGATTCCACTTAGGAGTTTGCAGGTGAAGATTAAAATGAGAATAGACGTTAAAAGCATAAATAAAAGATTACCAACAACTAATGAACGTTATCTAACTATGACTTGGAGATGCAAGCAGTAAAACAATCTGTAAGATCTTAAAAAGAAGATCTACCATAAAGCGAACTGTGTTTTATTTTGTTATTATCTAGATTCAGAAATGCCAAAGGTTTTCCAATGTTACTAATAGTGTTTGTGTATGAAAACAATCTAACCTATCTCATGAGTTACAACTAAAATGGGGAGCTACAGCGAAAGAGAAGATCTGCTTACTACTCCTATGACAAATGGCAACCATCCCTTGTATAAAGCACGGGGACCTTCTTCTTTGAAAACTGTTGATAGAGCATGAACTATTCCCCTGTACTGGCATGGAGATTTTTCTATCTGCAAAGAGATATGACAAATTAAGACATTGACTGGTCAGAAAAGCAGATAAACTTGGAATATTTACTCAAAACTATACCTAAACAGTTAGCTGGCCTCGAACCATGTCCATATGGTAAGTCGCTGACATTGCAATAATTCCAGTGCAGGCTCCAGCTTCGAGTCGCAAAACAGGAGTAAGCTGAGCATCATCTGAAAATATAAAATACCAAACTCATCTGCATATGACAAATATCATACAAAAACACAAAATAGTTTCTGTCTTGTTAACCCCCTAGATTGTACTGAAATGACCAAATGATTTGAGGATCAAAAGACCACGTAAGAGCCTATGAACCAGTTAGGTAGAATGATGACCATTCATAATCACCATTGACTTTAACATCCAGTATGATTTTGATTTTATTATTTATTAGTAGTTAACTAATAAATAAATAGCACCACATCATTTAATACATTCTTGTGAGCAGAAAGCTCAACAAGTATATTTAATGCATAAATGGCAGTAATAACATCAAGACAACGATTCATTTAATGCAAAAGTTCCATTCACATTATCACAAGTTGAAAACTGCCTGATGATTCATAACTCAGGACAAATCCACAAGTATACTGAATGATTTAAATAGAGAAGAACAGAAATGCCATACCATTTCCAGTCTTCTGTCTGTAGAAACATAGAATACCCCTGCTCAGAAAAGTGGGTATGATGGAAAAAAAATTAGACATATAACAAATAGAAAATAAATAAAATTTCAGAACCTATATTCTTTTACACTTAAGCATGCAGGTCCAAAATGCAAGGCAAGAACATTTTGAAGTTGAAAAATAACTAAAACTTCAGACAAAGAAGCAGCAAAGAGTACTTGGATGCTTCCTCATAACTAAAGAACTTGACTGCTGAATTTGGAACAATGCGAGCATAATTTGTGCCATTTCCTTTAAACAATCCTCTAAAACCCTCTGTCCTCCATGTGTATTTCAAACCTTGAATTGTACCGTTGTATTTTATATTGTGTGGATTCTGAACCTGCATATTCCAAAAGAAAACCTCTCTCTCAATAAGTGTGTACATAAAATAAAGTACAACATATTGAATATATTCTCCCCCATACGTCAAATGTCACTTTTACAGAAAAAACAAAATTCCCCATATTCTATCTATCCTGCCCCTAGCCAAACATAAACAAAGGTCAAAGACTGGAACTATTGCAATCAGGAATCGATAGAAGTCGTGTGAAAATAATTCACTAGAGTATGAGTTGGGGACTATGTAATTTCTCACAATTCAACACAACTTGATGAAAAAATGATAATAAGAAACTACCTGGAGGAGGATTTTTAATCTTTCTAAGGGAGCAACAGCAGTTCGTGACTTGAAACCCAAGTCACTTCATATCTTAGCAACAAGAAATATCACTTCATATCTTAGAAACAAGAAATATCAAGGCCAACAGAAATTCAGAATCCATAACGAGCATTCACCTATCAACCAAACATTCACCTAAAATTCATTATGCAAATAATTGATTCAATATAACGAAATTAAGAGCAAAAAATCAAGAACGAAAACAAACTAAGAAACCGAGAAACCCTAAAAATCAATATGCATCCGATTAATTTGTACTCGTTACAATTAAGTTCATACTTGATGAAAGTTAATGAGGAATGAGGTAAAAGACAGCGGCGGCAAGAACGAGTTGAGAACGGCGAATAAAACGACGAAATAGCAGAGGATAATTTGTGTTGGGTTGGCAGAGGCAAGAGAAAAAGTGAGAAACGATTTGGGGATGAACGAAGGGATTGAAGGATGACGGTAAGATGAACGAGATTGAAGGATGACGGTAAGATGGCGGCAAGATGAACGGGATTGAAGGATGATGGCAAGATGAACGGCGCGACAGAGGATTGGGGATGAGTTGCAGCTGTAAGGTGTGAGACAGCACAAAGGGAAAAAAAAGGAGAGAATGACGTTTTATTCATTTGTTGAAATTGAGCAATTCCGTCGATTTTTTTAATATAAACCGACGGTATTGGGGTTAAATACAATCCCGTCAGTTAATTATTTCAAAATACCGTCGGTTATTAATATCAACCGACAGGATTGCCCTCAATGCTTTATAAAAGCATTATCAGCGTCAGTCTCGTTCATAACCGACGGGAAAAGTGTGACGCGACAGACACTTTCTCTACTAGTGCTAGTTTTAAACTATATGATATAATTTAACAATTGTGTTTTATTATTGGGGAATTTTTTTAGAAAAATCAATACAAATCTTGTTCCAAAGAAAAATAAATACAAGTAAAATATACTAAATGGCTTGAAAATGAATAAAAAATAATAGAATAATTTTATAAAAAAATATGTTAAATAGCAGAGTAGAAATGTAATTGTGATGCTTGAAGATTTAAAATTTAAGTTATAATTAGACATGTAACAGGTTGGGCTGGCTTCGAATCAGACCAACCAGGCTTAAATAAAAAATGTGTAATCCAAGCTTAGCTCAATGTATGAAATATGAGCGGAGTTCTAATAAAATGATCAAATCTCAAACCCGATCTGTGAGTTTACCAATTAATTTTTTTTATAAATGAATCTTAATATTTGTTACTAAAAATAATATAATAAAACAAATGCAAATAAATTATTAGTATAAATGCACAAAATTGAATTTAATTGTTAAACTTTAATGAAAAATAAAAATTTGCAACAGGTAATCAGGTATCACTTGCAAGAGCGTGATAACCAGGTCTTCGTTCTATGTCAACTACCCGGTCACGCCGAATGGGAAAGCCAACTCAGCTCGCCAGACTTGAACGTTAAGATTACCAGCTCATCTTTCCTATTTATCCAAATAGGAGAAGTTTCAGTCCTGAAGGAACTGTATCCCTTGTAACAAGTGATGCATTATAAGTAGGAATGTTTCAACAAAGATAGATTTTGGCTCCATCATTAATTAAGCATATCCATCTACTATAAAAAGGACATCGCCTACACATGAAAGGTAGACAATTCATATTTTCAAAACATTACTAGTCTTTGCCTTCTCTTTTAATTCCGTCGCTAACTTAAGCATCGGATAGGCTATGCCGGTCACACGGCTAGCTCCCCTTAATCACCCCTTGTCTTGCAGGTTCCGACCACCATACAAGGAGAATGTCACAAGGTCAACATTCTATGAAGATTGACGCGTGAGAACACTGCCTCACCATAATCTTTCAACAACTATATAAATTTTTTTACTATAATTTTTATATAAAAATATACCTTTTTTTAATATTTGAATGCTAGAGTTTTAATATTAAAACCAAAATGGTCTTATATTTTACTCGAACCCTGATCACATAAAAAGCACGTAAACGAGTCCAACGAAATTGACTATCCACTTATAATAATAATAATAATAATAATAATAATAATAATAATAATATGGAAAAAGTAATAGTCCAAAATTCTCATAAAGAAAATGATGAATGAAGCCTAAATTTGCCGAAGGATGCAAATTTAATGACCTTCTTTGACATAAGAAATGAGTTTTATCCTATTTTTCTTAGATCTTGAATTTAGTAAAGATCTATCAGTTTTAACTTTTACCTTTTGAACTTGCTAAAATTGTATCAGTTTGTCTCATTCATAAATGTCATGTGCGAGGTTTTAGTTGATTCGAACTTTTAATGAGGTCAATTTATTATTTTAATCAAAAGCTGACACACAACATTTGAGGGAAAAATTAAACATTTGGTTTGGGAAGTTGAAAGAAACTTTTAGTTCTTTCTTTATATCTTACGGGTTTAATGTCAGTCTCGAAATGAGGTGGTAAATAGGTATTTTGAGCATATAGTTTAAGTGCTAAGCTAAATACATATTTTGCCCCGAGTTGTTGTACATCTCGCACGTGCTAATCTTAATTAACTAAAGAAATCGACGGCGTCGTTTTATCTGCTAGCCCAGCAAAAACCCTATAAACCTCAATATCACAGAAATGGAATCCGTCTTTAAACATAGACGAACAAAAGCTTGATTTGAAAAGTAAAATTTCAGCGCGAGACAGCAATGGCGATGTTTCTAAGACGGGCGGTTTCTTTTAGAAACTTAATTTCAAGTGCTCTTCATCGTAGTAGTACCATCGGAGTTCGGAAAATCTCTGATAATATTATCTGCGGCTCCGAGTACCGCAAATCCCCACTTTTACCTTCCTTTCATTTCATCAATGACTCTCGTCGATGTTACGCCAAAGGAAAAAGATCAAGTACTTCACTTCTCTATCTTTTTTCTGTTTCTTTTATTGATCTATATAACTACAATTTAATATTCCAGTAGCTTTTAAATTGTATCTGAAGCAAATTTTGTTTATACGTATTTTAGAGGATAATTCCGGTGAGGATACAGTTCAAGTCATTCCTGATATTGGTCCAACAGTCAAAGCTACTGCAGCTTCGCAGATGGATGCAGCGATAGTTGCATTATCTGGTGATATGACCAAATTGCGAACTGGACGGGCATCTCCGGGTACATGAACGTCCTGCGTTTTTTTGGCTCAAGTTTCTGTATGTATAACTGGTGGCTGTGCTTAATGTGCTCATTTACAGGAATGCTTGATCACATCATTGTTGAAACTGAAGGTGTGAAACTTGCTTTGAATCGGTTAGCTGTTGTTTCCGTCATTGATTCTAAAACTCTGTCGGTGAATCCTTATGATCCAAGTGTAATGCCCTAAATTCTTGTGTGCAAAACTTATTGATTGTTCTTCTAACATGTACCTACACAGTTTTCAACTTATTGGTGGTATTGTGATCATATTCGAAAAATTGATGTTTTTGGTATGAAAATGTGATGTTTCTCAAAAGGCTTACATTGTTAAAAGTCATATGCTTTGTAAAATAAGTACTGATTAGTTAATTTCAAATTCATGTTCATTTGTCTGCCAAGATACAAAAACAATTTTGGGACTAGGTGGTATAATATGGTCTTCTTTTAGGCGCTTCTTTCTCATTGATGTGTGTAACTTTTATTCATTTGCTGCAGACTCTTAAGGCGCTTGAAAGAGCCATAGTTTCTTCCCCATTGGGTTTAAATCCTAGAGTTGATGGTGAACGATTGATTGCACCAATACCACCGTAAGCACTTTTTGACTTATTTTATCATTTGTCCAAATTAACTGCCTCGCTGTTTTGATACCGAGGCTCGGAAAAATCACAAATTTCTGATGATAGGAGATACTTGCATTTTGTTCTTGAGAGATTATGAAAGTTTCCTATTTCATTTAACTCTAAAATGTGAGATTTCTGCATCTCCTGTCTTGACTGATATTCCTTTTTACATGATCTACGTTTCCAGATTAACCAAAGAGCATATACAGGTGAGCATTCTATTTTGATTTTTCATTTGGTTCTTTCTTGTACCACTCCTTTGTGCTATATGATAACCTTCCTACGTACCTGAACATTTCTGGCTTTCTGCTAGGCCATGGTTAAGGTGGTTGCCAAGTCTTGTGAAGATGTTAAACAAAGTATAAGAAGGGCTCGCCAGAAGGTACAGGAGTATTTTTAATTTATTGTTATGTTGTTGTAGTTGTTAATTCAATTAAATTATGTACATAGTTATATATTGCTTGAAATTTTTAGATGTTTGATTTTCCAAGTTTCTTCATCACCAAACTGCAAGAGCAGTTCCTCTTGTATTTATTAGCAAAAATCAACAACCTTTGCAGCTGAAACCCGCAAATAGACTTGTACAAAACCATCTGGCCTTAATTATCTCTGTAGTGATAGCACAGATAAATTTACTGTAATGTAGATTTCTGTACTTGAAATTTCTATGCACAAATACTTAGGAATATTCGATATTTATGTATGGCTGTTGGTTGGTTTACAGGGATTGGACACGATAAAAAAAGCAACATCAAGTTTTTCCAAGGATGATTTGAAGAAACTAGAGAAAGAGGCCAGTCACTTGAAGTCTTTTTGTCTGTTATTTGAAGAAAGTTGTGAATTTTCAATTACTTGATGATTTAAAATGTTTGATTCTCCTTTCAGATTGAAGAATTGACCAAGAAGTATGTGAAATCAGCTGAAGATATGTGTAAAGCGAAGGAAAAGGAAATTAGTCTAGGGTGAATTATCACGGAGTATAGTAACGTAGCTGTCCACTTAGTTTTAAAGTATGGATATTCACATTTTGATTAGGAACATTCATTAGTTATGCTTCTTCTGGAATATATCTGGAGAGAACAAACAATTCGGTATTGATTTAAGGATAAAAGTGGCACGTTATATATGTTTGTATGGAGAGGTTAGAGATGTTAATCCCAGCGAATGCAAGTTGTCGGAATAATCACAGAGAAAATGCAATCTCTTGTCTAAGGCATTATTTGTTAGGGATAATGGTCAAATTTCCTGATAAGATCATTGTAATTAGAAAGATAAATGTCACACTTCTTGTACTAACTGCCGAACAGTTTCACTTTTCCGATGAATTCCATCTGTGATTTTAGTTTGTATTTGCTTCGAAAATGCTGAAACTAAGCCTGGATCTCTTCAATGGAAGTGACATTTAGCTACTATTTCTACTACTTTGATGATGTTAGACCATTTCGTAAAATAAAAGTAAGATTAATCTGAAGTGGTTTCAAACTATAAGTGAAAACCAGGGAGCAGGGAGAAATGATTATACTCCAATAAAAAGCTACGAATTGTGGCTAGCTAGCACTAAAAGAAGCATTTACAGCAACCTTGGACCAAAACCTTTACAATTCAACAATTTCAAACTACTTCGAGATGAAGTATTAGTGCTACTCTGCTGAACACTAAACATGTAGTTATGTAAACTATTTAGAGGCCGTGCTCAGCTACAGACAGCTGATCTTGTCAATAGTTTTATTCCTCTAACCCAAAGCTCAGCCATTTCAGACCCGCCACTGCACATGAAATGAAACTCTTTATTCTTGCTAGTTATTACTCTGAAAATTCCAGGGGCATCTGAATCATCCTTCTTTCCTCTGTTTCTACGGAATGAAGCACTCGGCCCTACCTCGGCCTCCTTGCATATGACATTGCGCTGACTTGATTTACCCCATCGAAATACACCACTGTCTTTAAGCATAATTATCTTCTTTCCATGCGGTGCTCCTTTGCCCCTCTTGGTGTACTTCTGCACATCGGAACCTCCTAGGACCAGCTTGCGAGCAAGCTCGTCTAGAATGACATGTTCTGCACCACTGTTCTTGCCGTATTTTCTTGCAAGAAAGAGCGCAGTTTCGCCTCTTTCGTTCTTGAATTCACATTTCACCCCGCACGAAATCAAGAGCTCACACATTGACACGTGTCCTTCCCTTGCTGCTAACATGAGAGGAGTGTGTCCATCTCCATCAGGGAGATTCACATCATAACCTCTACCAGTCAATAATTTCACTGCATCCAGATCTCCGCGACGTGCCGCACAGTGTAATGCATAGAACCCATCTGCATTACGGTTACCCCTTTCAAGTGCAAACTCCAACATCACTTTTTCGAATTGATCGTGGCTATGGTGCTGCTCAGACAAGGAGATAGCGGTTTCACCAGCTTTATTGGAAAGCTTTACATCAGCCCCTGCGTAGACCAGCAAGCGGAACGATTCAACATGACCCTTTGCAGCAGTAAACATGACTGCTGAGAAACCATTGTCATCTTGATAATTAAGATCTATCCCAGCCTCGCTAATAACCACTTTCAAGGCATCTACATCACCAGCTTCTGCTGTAAACAACAGCGGGGAAAACACTGAAAAATTGCTCGATGATGGAACCTTTCCTATCCTGACTGCATCAAGCACGGCTTGCTGAAAACCAAGGGACCATTTGTTTGTCCTTGAGATCGAAGATGCAGATTGACTGGCAACATTGACTAAGCCAAAATCAGCGCCAGCCCTCGACAATACACGAACACATTCTTCATTCTTGTATCTGGCACTTAACATTAGTGCAGTGTCACCAGTATCTGTCCTGGAGTTTATATCACAGCCAAAGTCTATTAAGCATTGAAGAACGGTTGAAAAGCCTAAACGAGCAGCCATATGTATAGGTCTGAACTGAGTTTTCTGAGTTATAACAGGGGACTCCACATCAGCACCACAGTTTAAGAGAACATTGACGGCTCCAGCATTACCACAGAGAATGGCGTGGTGGAGGAGAGTTCTTCCATGGTGAGGAGTGTGTGGAGAAGAATGTTGGAGTAGCATACGCAATATGCTACCAGTGGTTTCAAAGTATTCAACTGCGCACCAATTGATGCCATACGGCTCGGCTAGTCCAGCACCAACTCTGAACTCTTCCCCAGTATTAACATCCCATGACCATGCTCCTAGTCTTACTTCATCATTAGTTCTCGTGCCATCCTGTTAAATCATTTAGACAATAATGAGAAATACTATTAAAATAAAATTATATATGAATAAAGATCAGAAGGAGACAGGGGAATAGTTGGAGGAGAAAGAAACAGAAAAGCATGGACAAAAAATGCCGCAAAGAATCAGTTGCATATCTGTATCTGAGTTTTGCTGAAATTGTATATTTCAAGCTCTAGAACTATTTCTTCAAAATATTGCATGACGACAAAAAACTGATCAACAATATGATTCAACATATTTGTGAAGGTTCCTAATAAATACCTTTAGCAGCGTATGAACAGTAACCACCTGCCTGCTGATAACAGCGGCAACAAGAGGTGTACAGTTAACGTTTGTGTGTAGAGAAGGCTTTGATGACAGCAACAGCATTCTGCCACTCCTACCCACATCTACACCACACTGCCATTATAATTCACATGTCAGATGGTTAAGTCTGATTAAGTTACTTACAAGAAGTTTTACTAAAATAAATTCATGTTGCAAATTCATTTTGACAGTCTCAAAAGTCAATAAGTTTCAAGGCATAGGCATCAATGCTCTTATATTGTTACAACGTTATCAAATAGACAATAGCAGAATCACTATTCAGCATGTAGGGAAAACATCATAACTATGAGGACACTTTTAGACAAGGGATCATTAAGTCCAGTGAGAATGCAAGATAGCTAGTAGCTCAAGGACTTTGCTCACTCTAAAAGTCGAGAGCGAGCAAGATTTGATGAATAGATTATTGATTCAGTCTGAACAAAAATAATTAGGGTGTCTAGAAAGATAATTTAGTTAGCAGCATGACTCTTTACCTTCACGAGAGTGTCTACCACATCTGATAATCCTCTACAGCACGCAGAGATAAGAGCATGAACAGCAACATGGGGCCTAATCAAATCAGAGTTCATGAGCAGTTCCACCAGCTTTGCCTGCCCATGACAGCTAGCTTCCAGCAAAGCCTCCTCGCAAGCGGGTTGAGAAGCACCAGCTTTGAGTAAGATTTCCAAAATCTCAAGGTGGCCCTCCCTCACTGCTGCTGTTGTCGCGAAGCCCCTGAATAATTTCCGGTTCACATCCGCACCTATGCTCTGTCAATAGAAAAATACAACTTTTAGCTTCTCGATTAAATATGTAGTCTCACTTCAATGTTTTGTTGTTGTTGTGGAAAGACTCAGCGAAGAAACATCGTGCTCAGACAATTTTTGTTTCTTTCTATGATTAAAAGAGCTTAATTTAGTTTGATAGGAAGATAACAAAATGAATGACATTACGCAGTTAGGACTCCTAGAGGAGGACATTAAGTAATGGCCACAAAAAGACAAACAACGACAAAAGTACTGATGTGATGGACAAAGAAGTATCAAGCATGGAACTTCTATAATTCAACAAATGGTATTCATAATTCATCGATAGAAAATGAAAGGTGGATGCATGTGATTTATTAACCAGTGGTCAGAGACAGCTTAGTATGGACCTTGCAGGAAAATTTTCTTTTAGGGTAATAGGGTAGATTATTATAATAAATTTTTGGCCTTTTCTATTTCACAACATATATTATAATATTATCTACAGCAGTGAGCGCACATTAATACATATTGTAAGTGGCAGAGAACAATTTAGAAGCTATGCATGAACCAACAGCAACAGCATGCATGCAGGTTAAATTTCTTTGCCGAGCTGGCACTCTATGTAGGCCAAAAACTATGACCAAATTCGCAACAATTTGGATTGGATGCAGAATTGGAGAAAAACAATCTGAGGCCATCTGTCATGATGAAGCGAAAAAAGAAATTGTATGCATGCTTGACTAATTTACTTTTAATTGTTTCACTTTACCCAGTTTGGAAGAAAATTCAACACAGATATGTACTACTTATTACAAAGACAACATGAACAGATATGTAAGTGAACATGGAAAAAGCTAGGACCTCAGTAGAAATAACCTCGCCTCCATTTTTAGATGATTAGAACTAACCTGAACTGCATTTTAAGTGAATCATATTATACGACAGCAGACATCTTCAGCAATATTAAAATTTAAAAAGATCCAAACACTAGCTATCCTGTACATAATTTAAAGCAATAATCAAACCTATAAGAGCTACTATTGGCACGCATTGTTCAACCAGATGCTGCTAATTCGCATTCTAAATGTGGGGTTTTTTTTACTTCTTTGGAGGTTTCTGAGGCAGGTGTGTGGCTTAACTTTATAGCCAATAGCCCAAGTCTATGCATTAAAATGAAGATTATTCTAATCCACAAAGAAGCAAAACGTTTTCCCTGTGAACAGGGAACACCATAAAAGTGATTCATATTTGAATTTTGTAAGATTTCATACGACTTGATGTGGGAGTGGGACCGACATTAAGATTTAAGACAGATAAATCATTAGAATGAATAGATAGTTTCTTCACCTTTAATTTGAAGACAACGCCTGCGGAACCTTAAATCCTTAAATTTCTTGAAATGAAAAGGGTAAAAAGAAAAGGTATGTTGTTCAGTTGTTGAGCACAGTCCAGAAAAGTTTTTCAAAATTAAACAATTCAAATTTGAAACTTGCACACTACTAAAGTGACACTTACCTATTCTCAAAAAATTTATCCGTCTGGACTGTGTTTGGTTGGTTGATATGGAAGACTTTTGTAAAAGACTTAAATAAATATGAAAATTCAATTGTACATCATTTTATTTTCTAATAAAATTGCTAAGAGGCAGAAACTCGGAGAAGGACTATCCGATCGTGAAATTTACTAGAATTCGAAGTTCAAAATATTCTAATTTCTAATACGTATATCTGAGTGGCAAAACAAAAGGATTTAGAAGGTACAAATTTGCAATGCGAAACAAAAAAAAACAGAGCTAAAAATGATGATAAATACAAAAGCAATTAAACGTTACTGTAAATCACACTGCTGAGACCATAATCACTTCATATTTCAAATTAAATCACTAAACACAGCTTGAAAAACTCAAAAAACTACGAAAACAAGCAGCCAGAAATGCCTTCGAAAAAAAATTCCGTCAATAAAACAGCTGAAATCTAAAAAGGAACGATCTCCTTACCAACAATTTCTTAACAAGTGCCATATTTCCAGCATGAACGGCGAGAAACAAGGCCGTAACGTCAGTTTTAAACTCCTCGTAGTAAACACGAACATCACAGGGAGATTCATCCCGCAGAACGAGCTCAGTCTTCCTACATTTGACGGAAACCGCTCCGACGAAGTTAACATCGACAAACTCATCGGCGATACATTCTAGAGCCGATCTAAGATCACCAGCGAGAGAAGCTTCGAGGAGACGCTGAGAGACTTCAGCCTCATAATCCACCGGAACAACCTGCTTGCCGGAGAAGACCGTCATAGTTGGTGGACGGCAAAAGAAGCCTCGGAAACCTTCCTTCTGTAAGATTCGAATTCGATTCCTAGATTTTGTAATTTTGTTTATAATGTCGCGAGGCTCGAGAGAGAGAGAGAGGAACTTTGAAATAAGTGAGCGCCAGGGACGGGAATGAAGAAGGAGAAGAATGCATTCTATTTAATGAAATAAAAAAAATGACGGTTTTCAACCATTGATATTTACTGCGGTTAAATTATATGATTCGAAGTTGGCTATATCATTAATTACGGTTGGGGGGACCATTGTTGAGATTGTTGGGCTCGGCTTGTAATAAATCAGATTACTGCTGGCTCGGCTTGATTCAGAGAGGAGAATGTTATCTGGTGGATGCCGGTGTATTTACGGATTTTTGTAGTATCGATGTGAATCGTTGGTTTTATATAAATGTAAGAAAAGCTTGGTTGTTTAACGATTATGTTGATGGTTTTAAAAAGTAAAAATGTGACCGTCACTACAACAAATTATTAAACATGCTTTTGTTATGTTAAAATTAAAAATTATCACGAGTAAAAAAATTACTCCCTCGAAATTTTAATATTTGTCATTTTTTACTTTTTATTTTGATTTATAATATTTATCATTTTAAAGAATTAATACATTTTTTTAACAAGATTTTTTTAATTTATCCTTGCATTGATTAGGAAAGAGAGTAAGTGTAAATTAATTTATCAGTTGGTAATTAAGAAGAGAGAGAATTTTATTATAAAGTAAAAGGGACAAATTAATCATTTTAATAGTACATTAAATATTTTATTGGTTTTGATGAAAATTCTAAAAATGACAAATATTAAGAATCGAAGGGAGTATATAAGAAGCTGGACGAATTAAATGATTGGCAAATATATTAACATAATTTAACAAATATAATTTTAATTTTTTCCTTGTGGCAAACGAATACTTTTTTCAGTTATTTGTAAATGTCATTTTAGATATTTCATCAAGATTAATAAAATATTTTTTATATTAATAAAATGATTTATGATTTTTCAAGAACTTTTTTTTTCTTTTTAATTATTAACTTATACTTCCATCTGTTGAGCGCAATGCAAAAGCGGATCGAATTTAGAGAAAACTAGCCGGAAATCGCAAATCGTTCTATAGCGTTGCAAGACTCAGTATACAGCATAAACAGTGACTTACAGCGTAAACAGTGAATTGACGATAAAGAACACACACAGTTTAACGTGGTTTCCGAAATCCGTTTTACGGGATTCCGACTATTCCACGGGGAAAGGCACTCCGGCAAAGCTTTATTGATCATAAATAAAGAATGTACAGCTAGAAAGTCCAATTACAACACAATATCGCACTTCTCTCAAGAACTCAACAGGATTTACGAAGTCAGCAAGATCCTGTACAGATGAGAAGAGCCAAGAATGGACAATTGAGTACAACAAGATTTACAGAGCATAAGCCTTAAAGAATCGAACAAGAAGAAGAGATTAGTGCTAGTGAACCCAAGAGGAACGCCAAGAATCTTCTTCACACAATCTTTCTCTACTCAGCAGACACTACTCAGCACCAAAACACTCAGCACACTATACTCAGTTTCTCAAATATGATATTATGATTGTTCTCTATATCTCAAACGGTAGAAGCAGCCCATATATATTGGCGCGGCAAGGATCACTTAAACTTATCCAATGAGCTCCCTTCAATCCAACGGTCTTGATCAAGCAGTGCAATATGATTGGACTTGGGCTGAACACGGATTTGGGTTGTCAGGCCCACAAGGATCAAAGTAACATCCACATAGATAAATGTAAAGTATCAGTAGAAGGATACAAGAAAGCTGATAATTGAATGGATAGAGATTATCTAATAAAATTCAAACTTGTGTCTAACCAATTTTAATTGATACGCATTGTGTTTTGAAAAAAAAACCTATATATTAGAATCCTATTTGAATAATATAAGTACATCTCATGTGTTATTAATGAAACTTATTATAAATATGTAATGTAATGGTCTATTATACATATCCACAAAATAGTAACATTTTTTTATTGAAAATTGATGCCGAACGCTCCAAAAGTGATCATCTACAACACAGCAAAGAGGGTTAGACAGGCTCGGCCGGGATACTGGCGTAGCCTCTTCGACGCTCAAGTTAGTTAACAAGGAGGAGGTGTAGATAATTCAGAAGTATTGTAGATGGAAGTAAAACGTACCTAATTCATCGTTATGAAATACCTTATATAGGTGATCGAGGAGGTAGTGGCATAACCGCCTAGGTGAAGTAACCCAGTCATAACCTCCAACTCGCATAGTGGGCTGTCTGGGTTTTTAGGCTTAAAGGGTTTTATGGACCATGGGCCTCTAGATGGATTGAATAAGTAATGTAATTGGGCCTCTAGGCCATGGAATGAGTTTTTGGCCTCTTGGCATCATATGTCCCCCCGCGGTTATGTGGAGGCTCTTTAGGGCCGAGGCTCTTAGAAGCTTGATAAATTATGCATTATGGCTCTTAGTTAATGCCAGGGGATGTAATAACCTCATACTTTGGATTTAAATATGGTAATGATTCGCGAGATTCATCCGAGAATCCTCATCTATCCATGATAATAAGTTCTCTCTCTGAAAAGGTAATTCAAATGTTTCGGGGTAGCTTCTTCGGGGAGAACCTACATTCTTTTGGTGATTAGCTTCATCTTGTAGGAAGACTTAAGAGTAATTATTTAAAACTCATCAATCTTAACGTCTCCTCTCCCTTCTTGGGGAGAGATCGAGACTTCATATTTTCATGGGGGGGGAGGCTGAACTCTTCTTCCTCCATGGAGAAGAGGTGGTCGAGGCTCAACTTCATTGTGGAGGCAAGGGAAATCTCTTCTTCCTTCATGGAAAGAAGTGGTCGAACCGAGATTCCCTTCATCATGGAGTCAAGGCTGACCTCTTCTTCCTTCATGGGAAGAAGTGACCAAACTAATGTCCACTTCATCGTTGATTCGAGGATGGGCTCTTCTTCCTTCATGGGAAGAGTTGACCAAACTGAGGTCCACTTCATTGTGGAGTCGAGGCCGAGCTCTTCCTCCTTTATGGGAAGTGGTGGCCAAACCGAGGTCCACTTCATCATTGAGTCGAGGCCGATCTCTTCTTCCTTCATGGGAAGAGGTGACCAAACTGAGGTCCACTTCATCGTGGAGTCGAGGCCGAGCTCTTCTTCCTTCATGAGAAGAGGTGACCGAGGTTTCCTTTTCTTCTTTTCTCCATTTTTAGGATGTCCATGGCATTCAAGGTGTATTGAGGAGATTTTGTGCAAATCTCTCACTTCGAACTTATACATCATAAAAGATACTGAAATCCCTCACTTTGATCTTATATATTCATGCCCTTTTGGTCTAGGATGCTTTGAGGGCCGAAGTAATTTTACTAATTTCAGTCATTATACTGAAGGTAACCAAATTAGAGTCACACTATTAGGTCTATCAACATATCTGTCAAAGGAATTTCAAATTTACTTTTCGTTTCTTTAAACTTAAAATAAGATAATGTGTGCCGAATTTGATGTAAATCACTTGATTCAATCTTAAAATAATATTATGTGCCTAGGAGATTTAATGTAAACCTCTCACTTCGGGCTTATACATCAAGAGAAATGTCAAAATCACTCATTTTGAGCTTGGAAGTTTTTACCTTGGTTTGAACTTATGTTCATAAGCCTTAGTGACCTTGTATGAATAAAATTTTACTGATCTAATACTTGATAGAATTTGTTGATCTTGACTTTGAGAAAATTTTCTCCTTTTGGAACAGCGCTAGTTCAAAATTTATTGATTTGCCGGAAACTCTGGTTCCCAGAGTAGTCCTCCCCCTATGCATGGGCCGAGGTTTTACAAGCCTCATAATGTTTGCAACTTAAACCAAGGTAATGTAACTTGTGACACTATATCGAAAGAGATCACACGCCTTCGGGGTTAAATGGACTTTGATTCTAAAGTAGTCTCAGGGGGATCACTTAGGATCACGTGGCTTCAAGCTTAAATGCACTTTGATTTTTAAGTCGTGCCAAAGATCACTTGGGATCGGCCCCCTTCAAGATTAAATGTACTTGGATTGTAAAGTAGTGCCGGGAGGATCACTTGGGATCGGCCCCCTTCGAGCTTAAATGTATTTTGATTTTTAAGTAGTGCCAAGGATCACTAGTGATCACGCGCCTTCAAGATTAAATGTACTTGGATTGTAAATTAGTGCCGGGGGGATCACTTGGGATAGCACGCCTCGAGATTAAATGCATTTTGATTTTGAAGTAGTGCCGGGGGGATCACTTGGGATCGCGCATCTTCGAGCTTAAATGTACTTTGATTTTAAAGTAGTGCCGGGGGGATCACTTGGGATTGCGCGCCTTCGAGCTTAAATGCATTTTGATTTTAAAGTAGTGCCTGGGGGATCACTTGGGATCGCACGCCTTTGAGCTTAAATGTACTTTGATTCTAAAATAGTGTCGGGGGGATCACTTGGGATCACGTGCCTTCGGGCTTAAATAATCTCTCTTGACAATGAGGAGGCTTTGGTGCTTTATCGATGTAAAGGCGTTGATGCCTTATCGATGTAGAGACCTAGGTGCTTTTGAGAAAAGAGCTTTGGAGCTTTATCGATGTAAAGGCGTTGATGCTTTATCAATGTAGAAACCTCGGTGTCTTTTAGAAAATGGCTTTGCATAATATTGATGTGAATGCCTCTTAGCCGGACATGTTGTCTTTGATCAATTAGCAGTAAATCTTTGAAGGAATCTTCAGTTTCTCAGGCCGAATGTACAACCATGAAAGGATGAAAGATTTAGATTTCATGTGATTTCAACGCCGCTTGGAGAGGTAAATGAAAATGAAGGATCTAATTTTACTTGAACCCTGGAAAAGATGTAGGCTTTGGCCTTCGTGCAATTTTAGTACTTGACCGAAAAGGTAGCATCGCTGACCACTCAAAGGCATGACTCAATCAGAGTGGGTCCTTCATTCTTGACCTGAAAGTTATCAAAGTAGACAGCAAGATTTGTCCCAAATGGCTTGAAAGTTAGTTACAATGAACACGATCGCTTATATAAATAAGTGATTTGTAAATTAAAGCAAGGTAACAGTCTTCTGCACATTAGTAGTGAATATGTGACTTATCTGATAGATGTTCCTGCGATATGTACCTTTGCACAAAGAATAAACAAGTATTGTTTTATCTGATAGATGTTCCTGCGATATGCACCTTTACACAAAGAATAAACAAGTATTGTTTGAACTTTTAGGCAAGTTAGCTGGCCGCTTATCTATATTGACAAGCCTTAGCCGCTTCTTAATTAATTGGAATAGTAAACAAGATAGTTACACCAAAGCATAGCATATATCCCCTCAACCAACCAAGTATCATTTATGATAAGAGAAAATCTTCCATCAGTGCATATCATCGCGCCATAAATAAGTGGCGTGCATATATACGAGGCATTATCGGGCCAAATAACGATTGTAATTGGATAGAATAACATATTTGAGTAAGACTGAATCCTTAATGGATTTTATTTTCCAGCTGATTGACTCCTTTTGCATGCTCCCTGTGTGGCTCACAGCTTTTGGCATGGCACCGATCGGGCTTTTATTTGGTTTTGACAATTTGCCGGCTCGTGGTGCAATTGTACAAGAAACAAAGATAGATATGTAAGGTATCTAATATTTGCATAACTTAGAAGCATAAAAATAGAATATAGAAGAGCATTGGAAAGTCAAATAACAAGTGAGTAAGGCAAGTAAAATCCATATATTGTGTCAATCAATTTGTTTAATGTTGACGCGGTGAATATGACATTAGCATAATTAGATAAAACAAAACATGTGACTAGTGTATATCGGACAAATCTTGTATGGTGGCAGCAACATAAACATTTTATAAAAACAATAAAAGGAGCATTTCCCCTTATATGAAGTCAAAATATTTACCCCATTCAAGAATGATTATCAAGGTAGATGAGCATGTACCTATAGATATTTGACTACAACCAGAGTTGCATGATCTCACACTGACTCATAAGTAAATTATGCTAATTTTGGAAAGAGTCAATCCCCTATGGAGGCTGAATCACTGTTCGGTGACATGAGGCAGTCAATAGAGCAAACACAACTTTAGCTAACGGATGTTACATAGAGACACATAGGTTTGTTCGGGTCGAATTACAGTAATACTGTGTCCATGAATAAAGCTACAACATGATGAATTAGTGAGGCTAAGAAATTCTACCGTGGTTGTTATTTGAAACAAAGCCTACAACCATAATTGGTGATGCATCCTTGAGTGCATATAAGTAGACTATCAAGAAGTATAACAAAGATGATGATGAAAGATGGTTGCAAAGAGTATAAGTAAGTTTCAAGTTCTGTCAACTGTAACATCTAATTAGACATACAATTTCAGTGATATTTTACTTCGCATAGTAACATAGGGACTGATCAATTGTGACAATCCGACAAAGCCGACCCAGAGGCCACATCAATGTGTGAAAATAAGTAATTAAATTCATCAGGCTGATTGTAGAGATTGAAGCAATCAAGTGTAAGTTCATGACAAATGCTTGAAGTGAGAAAGACCTGAGCTTTTTCTAATGGGATATGCAACACTTGTTCTATTTCCTAGGTATGATGTTTTGTGCCTGACGAAGATAATTGAAGGTAACAGTAATCAAATGCATCACATAAGACTTGTATGTCAAGAGTGAACGTTTGGTTAATCAAGCATGTAGTCTCAATTGAGACTCAATCGGTAAATTGAAAAAAAAAAAAAAAAAGGAATCAAGTTCTGACCGGGTCTAATAGTGACGGGCTCTTATGCTTGAAGCCTGTGGCCGAAGCTCCCAGTGCCCCCATAGTTCATTGTGGCCGAAGCTTGTAACGGCCGAATCACCTCCTCGAAGGCTATGAGAATCTGAGTTCGGTTTTGACTATGGTCGGAGCTTATAGACTCGCCCAAGCTTGCCATGGCTGAAGTGCAAAATAAGGCGAAAGTGCAGTGGTCAGAGTTTATTTGCTCTGGCCAAGCTTACCTAAGCTTGTTGTCGCTGAAGCTCAATGGCTGAAGCTTGCTATGGCTGAAGTTCAGTGGCCGAAGCTCGCTATGCCGAAGCTAGTGGCCGAAATCAATAGAGGTGTCAAAAGCCTTGATGACCAAAGCAGCCGATTAGAGGCACCAGAGCAATTAATGAATTGGCCGACAATTAGAGGTTGATCTAATTATGGAGTTTGGTCGAGTATTTTCTACCAAACAGTTGATTTCAAGCTTGCGTAGGCCATTCAGTTATGGCAGATCCAATTACTATAACCGATACAATAAAGGTCCATGCTTTGGTAATCGGATTTACAAAGGCCGACCTTTCGGTGGCGGTTGAAGACAGTGAGTTTGTTGAGGCCGAAGCATTCTGAGTTCAAGTTTGGTGGCCGACATTTTTGGTCACTGAAGCTGATAGGTGACCATGGTCCTGTGGTGACTTTGCCGAAGCTAATGATGACATAAGCTCCCACGGGCAGCGAAATTTAACTCAGTCATCGGGGCTTGTATCAGCCGAGGCTCGAAATGGCCGAAGCTTTTAATGACCAAGGTAATTAGAGGAGACGCCGGAGTAATCAACGGAAGCGTCGGAGTAATCGATTGTCATAGCCTCTGTGACCGAGGCTTACGTGGCCAACGCTTGTCCTGGTCGAGTTTTCGAAGGCGCCAGAGCTCGCGTAGAGGCCGAAACTTCTATGGCCGACGCTCGGATCTTGTGGAGGCGCCGGAGGAGTATATGTTGAGATTGGAGACGACGCCACTACAGTCCCCAACTTTCCCTTCTTCTTTCTCTCTCTCTCTCTTTCTGTTCTTTTTCTTTTGCTTCATTAACAATCCTCAAATACTTGTACATCTGCTTTATTGCCGATAGGGACGATTTGTTCAACAAACTGCTAAATCTGAGAGGGAACGCTATTGTTCGATCCACGATCACTGCACCCATGATGTCGGACACTTCAAAAATATCATCTGCGACACGATGCTCAAGTTAGTTAATAAGGAAGAAGTGTAGATAATTCAGAAGTGTAATAGATGGAAGTAAAATGTACCTAATTCATCGTCATGAAATACCTTGTATAGGTGATCAAGGAGGTAGTTGCATAACCGCGTGGATGATGGATTTTGATTGGATGGTAAATGAAAGAAAATAAAATTTAGTGTTTGGGAGGGAGAATTGTAAAAAAATGGGCAGAATCTGGAAGGATGATCTTCCCCCCATTTACCCTCACTTCCATCATTTAGCATCCCCTCAATTTGGCCGGATCTCACAGGATGATAACGAATATTACTATTTTACCACTGGTTTATATATTCATTAATAAAGAGCTTTTAGTTGCAAGGATAATTAGGTAATTTACAAATGTTTTATATACTTTATAAAACCATCTATTCTTCCCAAACACAAAATTCTTCATCCTTTATGTTTCCATCAAATGTCATTCCTCAGTTTACCATCCTTTCATTTCCTATCCATTATGATTCTTATAAAATTTGCTCCCAATCAAAGCATAAATGTAATGGCATAACCGCCTAGGTGAAGTAACCCAGTCATAACCTCCAACTCCCATAGTGAGCTGGCCGGATCTTTAGGCTTAAAGGGTTTTGTGCTGGATGAATTAAATAAGAAATGTAATTGGGCTCTAAACCATTAAATGGGTTTTTGGCCTCTTGGCATAAAAAAAATAATTGGTGATTGATGAAAACATAAAATTCAATCTATTAGCATTCTTATAGATTTCTAACAGAAGTATAAACGAATATATAATATAAATTATAATCTACGAGCTAGAAATCTAGTCGAAACACATCACTTATGTATAAAATCAATTCCATTAGATTCATTCAAAGATCTACTAGCATTCTAATAAATTTTTAACGGAAGTATAAAACAAGTTGTTTGTAATCACAACACAAGAAACAGAGTAAGAAACAAATAATAATCCTCAATCCAAGATCCATACAAATGAATAAACACATCAATCTCTTCAATTATTCAACATCGATAAGAAAAATCAAAATCCAAAATGCAAAGAAGATTTCATACCTATCAACAACAAGTAAAGGAATTGATTGAAGCTTGATGTCCGTCAATAAGGGTCTTTCCGCTTTTCGAATCTTCAAAGGTCCTGCAAAACAAATCCTCGGCCGGAGTTGTTTCCGGCGAAGATCCTCCGACGATCTAGTCAGTGGTCAGAGTAAAGAGTGTTTTAGTGGAGT
>CATIWQ010048854.1:0-25334 GCA_949673415.1 Euphorbia schlechtendalii | reverse complement strand
TTTACTTTCCGCATTTACTTACTGTTTTGTGGATGATTTACTTTTCCGTTTTGTGAATGTTTTATTATTTCGCAATACGTGAACCATGCATTTAACTTCAAAACGACATAAGTGCGAATATGCACAATTAAAAGAAAACGGTTTTCTGTAGATGTAATATTTTGTGATCACATGAGAAATAAGCAACTTATCCCGGACCCGAATCTCTGTGTCTTGGTGGGCCATCCCCCGGACGTTAAGCCTCACAGGACTCTAATTCCTGGAAAGAGCTAATCCAGGTGGCGACTCCACACTGAGAGACGGCGGATTTGGGTTCGAACCGATCTTGAACGTTTTCGCCATTCTCTCTTTCAAACCTTTTTTTTTCGGGTCCCAGGCCCGGTGATTTTCCTTCTTCTGTTTTCAAACACCCCGGTGGACCGCGCCTATGATTTCCCGCGCGCTCTCGGCCCACCGCTCCGTGTCGTCCGCTCACAGGGAGGGAGATCCTTAGGCCCACTTAACGAATTACGAGACCATCATGAGGGCTTGCAGGGTAAGCGATAAGATATTGGGCAAGATGTTTATACTGATGTTGGTAGCCCCTCCAAACAAGTGGTACAACAATGTACCAATAGACGTGTCTCATAATTGGGAGCGCCTGTCAACAACCTTGGTGGAGCAATATGGCTTCAATTCACATATGAAGACCACTATGCAAAACCTAGAAGTAGAGAAGAAAAAGCTAGGGGATATGTTCAAGCCATACTACATTAGAAGGATTTCTACTCAAGTCTTATTAAAGGATCATCTCAGCCTTCCCAAGATGATTGCAAAGCTGTTGATCGGTGTCTTGATAGCTTATAGGATGAGATTGGGGACATACACTTTCTCCTCTTACAATGAGGTATTTGAGAAGGCTGAAAGGATGGAATGGATCAAATCCCTAGAGATGCTAGTGGGGCAACCCTCAAGTAAGACGTAGTTCAAGATCAATTGCTTGGGATCTTCATCTTTCAACTCTTCACAAGCTAAGAGAAAGTAAGCTGCCATACAATTAATCTAATCTGAGCGTGTAGCGGTGGTAATATTTTCCAAAGAGGATTATCATGGGATATCTCTGTATGAAGCTAATATGGGGTTCCTCTTCACCATACTTCACGAGTAAAAGCAACTAGACACTTTGAAGACTTGGTCACCCCCGAGCCACGAAGAAAAGCAGAACTTCTGCAATTATCATGCTATGGTAGGCCACTGTACCAATAATTGCAAAGACTTACTGAAGGCTATCCAGAAGTTGGTGAAAGATGGGTTAGTGGAAAAGCCAAGGTTAAAACCCTGTATAAAGAATAACCCGCTCCAAAATTTGATGGGAGTGTGAGAATGATAAATTGAGGGCTTGGGAAAAGGGAGGTACTGCAGTATGTTGGTGAATCAACTAGAGAGTTTGTGATGGTAATCAAAGCAAGAATGGATACGGAGCGCATCATGGCTACCCTAGAGGAGGGAGCTAGTTCTTTGGGATTTGGAGGTCTTTTTGACTTAAAGATCCAAATTTTAATCTACACATGTTACCCATTTTAATGTTAAAGACACACCATCTTTCTATTTTCACAAGTTTGAAGCTCTATTATGAGTTATAGGTTTTTCTTATGACGCGTTGGTTTGCATTATTTCCTTTTTCACTATTAGGAATGAGAGTGGAATAGTACTCTCTCCCACCAAGATCAGTGAAAACAATTGGTAGCAAATCTTGAATGCCTTTAAGGAGCATTTTCTATTCATGGAAAGGCTTGAAAGAGGGATGCTGGACCTCATGTCTTGTAAGCGGAACGAGGGGGAAAGTTTTGGGGAGTATGTCTGAAGATGGATGGGTATCCAGGTAGTGATGAGGAGGAAACTTTATGAGGTTATATGGTAAGCACGATAGCAGGAGAGACTTGCCAATTTTATATCCAGTGTGTTGTTAGATTAAGAATTATAAGATTGGAGATGATGCAGGAACAGGGTAAGAAATTAGATTGGTTGGCAGAGAAGATTGGAGACTCGACTTATGCTATAGACTTGGGATTGCAATAGAATTGGTTATTGGATATGGTACTGCGGGCTGGTCATGGTGAGCGTGTTATGGTTATTGATGAGTGGAGATCTCCAAATGCAGTACTGGTAGTAGGAAAGGAGGAGGCTAACTCGTCTGATAGAGGGCTAGATGTAGTGTAATGATTCATCCTTAGAGGAATATACCCTTGTATGAGGGAAATGACGGGTCACCATTTCATATTCTCAAGTTTGAAGCCTTTATGAGGGCTTAAGGTTTGTTAGATAAGATGTTAGCCACTCTCTTCATATGCTCTTTATTAGGGATGGCAGAGGATTGGTTCATGAACCAATCACATATCATGAGCAATAGCTGGAGGAATATATCAAGGCATTCAAGGAGCAGTTCATGTTTATGGAGAAACCTAAGTTAAGGATGAGGTATTTGGGTGCTTGTGGGAAAGATGAGTACGAGACCTTCAAGGAGTATTCCCAGCATTGGAAATCCATACTAGTTGTGATCAGACACAAGCCCTCCAAGGAGAGGCTCATGAGAATGCTGATTGAAGAGGCCCAGCTTGATATCCAAGATCGCATGTCTATGGATAATTACTTATGCTTCATTGATCTCATTGAGGTGGGAATCAACTTAGAATGGAACATCAGGGAAATGGATCCCTGAATATTTGTGGTAGGGACTAGGATCCACTCCAGTCAGGTCCTTGAAATGTTTACCAAGTCAAACCCGGGAGTGAATTTGGTTAGGTCAATTCCTGTGCCTGGAGAGAATGCAATAGATGACTATGATTTGTTTGATTTAGTGTAGTATCCAGATGATGCAAATGCGGATTTGGAAGAAGTGAGGAAGATATAGGCTAAGCTAATAGACTTAGATGCTTATACTTTGAAGTTCCAAAGGAGGGGAGAGAAGGACAATGTTAGATCTATGGAAGGATAAGAGATTATGTATGGAAAGAAGCCTATAAACCCAGACACGTATCAGCTCAAGACCTTCTAGAGGAAAAGGGATGATGCACAATACCCATGGCAAACACCCTTAGAGATAAGGGTGATAGAAAATTAAGTGTTGAGAGTAACCCGTAGTGGGGGGTCTTGAGGAACAACCCTATTCAGCTAGGTAAGTTATCAGCTAAAGAAACCGTAAGAGATCATAAGGAGCCACCTTTACCTCTGATAGTCAACGAAGATGAGTTGAAGGTTTATCCCCTGGTGAATCAACTTGAGAGCACTCAATCGAAGTACAACATTTGGCAGCTACTACGCTTTTCTGAAGCACACCACTGAGGTTTAATGCAAAAGTTAAGGGAAATGGAAACTACACTGACTATTTCGGTGATTGAGACATCGATCATTGGGGAAGGGATACCTCTTAAGAGGAGCACGACCATTACCTTTAATTGGTCAGACCTGTCACCAGAGCGACAGAACCATAACAAGTTCCTTTTCATCCAAGTCAACATCTTTAATAGGTCAATCCCTTACATGATGGTAGATGACGGATCTGCTCTTAACCTATACCTACTCTATGTGTTGCCTCATATGGGTTAAAGAGATAGTATGTTAGAGAAGTCAGATATTGTCATCTAAGCTTATGATGATTCCAAACGGGGTGTTGTGGGGACATTTACTATAGCAGTGACTGTGAATGGGGTGAGGTCGGAGGTGAAGTATACCATACTTGATATATAAGTGTCCTATTTGTTGCTCCTAGGTAGGCCATGGATTCATACCCTTGGCGATGTCCCTTACTTTGCACCAAAAGATTAAGCTGGCTTATCAGGGTAAACCCATCATAATATAAGTAGATCAAAAGTAAATTATGGTGGTAGCCGCCTTTACGAAACAAGGATTAGAAGGCCTAATTGTGGTCATTATTGGTTAGGAGGAGAAAAAGAAGAAGTGGATCCCTATAGGGTATCGCTACTTTCAGCGAGATTGAAGAGGATAATGAAGTAACAAGGGTTCATCCCGAGAAGGGGGTTAGGCAAGAATTACCAAGGGATGGTTGAAGCTATTAACCTGCTCTTTCTCACTCCTAGGTTAGGATTAAGGTTCACCATAAGGCACAAGATCTACAAATAAAAGAGGCCATCTTTTTGTAACATGGTCAGTATCTACGCTATTGAAGGGGAAAGGAAATATTTAGGGGATAGTGAACCTGTTATGATGAATGGGCAACAGGTGCCAGGTTTTGAGATTTTTGGGGATGTGTATGACTTCCTGAATAACCATATGTTGGCTCGGATAAGTGAATCGCTTGACGGCTCTAGGACACTCGGGCCATGGTAGTTTCGATGAAGAAGGAGGAGAAGACGGAAGGGGGCATCAAGAAATTTCCACTAGTTGTAGTTGTAGAGATCGTTGCCAAAGCCATGGCCAAGGAGAAGAAGGTAGCCTTTCTAAGCCCATGACAGTGGATCCAACCACCGAGATGGAAGAAAACCCTCCACGTGTGGAGGAAGATGATGCTACAGATGTAATATTCAATCAATGAACCTGAACTTTGCTTACTTATTTGATGTTTTTCTAGGTGGCAACATGCATTTTCATAGATACACGCATAATGTTTTTAGCATAACTGATACTTGTTTGCATGAAATGAATTTGGTACGGATGAATCACAAAAAATGATGATGATTTCGAGTAATTTGACTCTTGAGGAAGAATGTGATATAACAAATGTACTTAGAAAACCCATGGTAGCATTTTCCTAGTCGTATGAAGACAACATTAGGGTTGATAGAGAGATAGCCGAACACAAAATTCCCATCGATCTACGAGATGAGTCAAGCTAGTGAAGTAGAAGCTGCGAAGGTTGCAATGAAATGGGCTGAGAAAGTTAAGGTAGAGGTGGCTAAGCATATAGAAGCCAAGTTCCTAGAAGTGATTGAGTACCACACCTAGCTAGCTAACATCATTCCAGTTGCGAAAAAGGATGGGAAGGTCCAATGTGTGTAAACTTTAGAGATTTGAACAAGGCTTCGCCAAAGGATGACTTCCCTTTACCTCATATCGATGTCTTGATTGACAATGCTCCTAGAGCCACCATGTACTCCTTCATGGATGGCTTCTCCTAGTATATAATCAAATTATTATGCAATAGAAGACAAGATCAAGATTGACTTTAACACCGAGTGGGGGTTTATTGCTACAAGGTTATGCCTTTTGGGTTGAAGAACATTGGGGCAACCTATCAAAGAGCCACTACAACCTTGTTGCATGAATTACTCCACAAGGAAGTCGATATCTATGTAGACGATATGCATATCAAATCAAACACTCGGGAGGAGCATTCAGTAGTTCTTGATAGTTTCCTTACCAGGATCGAGAGATACAATCTTCACCTAAACCTGAACAAATGTGTATATGGGGTCACCTGGGGTAAGTTACTAGGGCACATCATTAGTCAAAGGGGCATTGAGATAGAGTCAAACAAGAGTAAGGTAATAAAAGAGATGCTAGTGCCAAAAGCGAAAAAAGAGGTACGGTCATTGTTGGGATCCCTACAGTATGTTTGCAGGTTTATTGCTCACCTTACCACCATCTACAAGCTACTCTTCAAGCTACTAAATAAGCAAGAACCCATGGTTTGGGATGATCATTGTCAATTCACCTTCAAAAGGATTAAGCAGTACCTGATTAAGCCACCTATCTTGAAGCCTCTAGTGTTGGGACACCCCTTATTCTTTACTTGGCTATAGAAGAATCATCCGTAAGGGCAATGTTGGAACAGGAACAAGATGATAACTGAGAACATGCAATATACTACTCGAGAAAGAAGCTACTAGAGTATCTACCCCATTACACTGTTGTGGAAAAAAATGCACTGTGACTGTATGGTTGACTAAGAGGTTGCACCGTTATTTTCATTCCTATCGGGTACAAGCTATTTCTAAGGTCAATCCCATGAAGTATTTGTGTCAATCTCCCACATTGGCAGGAAAACTTTCTTGATGGTTATTGCTCCTCTCCGAGTTCGACAATGAGTACATCATGCAGAAAGACATCAAGGGTTGAACGGTTGCTGAGTTCTTAGCTAATCAAGAGTTATAGTCTAATTACATGGAGAACTTAGAGTTCCCAAATGAGTAGTTGTCATTGGTGGAATAACTCAAGAAGGAATGGACCATGTACTTCAAATGGTGCCATGAATCGCAAAGGAGAAGGTTTAGGTGTGGTCTTGATCACCCCTCAAAATGAAGTCATACCATTATCCAAGCACTTGGAGTTCCCATTCACGAATAATGGGTAGAGTATGAAGCTTGTTTGTTCGATTAGAAGCCCTCAGGAAGGTTAAAGCCAAGGTAGTCTCAGTTATTGGGGATTCCTCCATAGTTATTCGCTAAGTGATTGGTGACTGAGAAATCAAAGAAGAATCACTTCATCCTTATCTAGGTGGCCTCCGCCAAGTTTGATAAATGTGTCTTCTGCTATGTGCTAAGGGAAGATAATTAGATGGCAGATTCCTTATGTACCTTAGCCTCCATGTTGGAAGGACCCTGAGCCCAACCCATTAAGCCATTGGTTCTCCAATCATCCCGGGAACCCTATAATTGTATAGTAGTGACGATGGATGAAGATCCAGCTTCAAGTTCCTAGTACTTAGATATCATGAGATTCTTGCAAGATGGAGTATATCCCGAGGGGTAACAGATTTCGAGCACACTTCTCTGCACCCCTTTGCTATTTAGTTCTACTTGCTTGATAATAAGTTGTTTTGGCGTACTCCGGAGGGTTTGCTACTAGTAATTAGGCACATGCATGTCATACATTATGGCCCACATATGAATGGTTTAGCTTTAGCAAAGAAGATCTAACGATAAGGGTATTATTGGACTACTATGGTTACTGACTACGTAGGGAAGGTTCAAAAATGCTACAAACATCAGATATACGGAGACCTTAGCCATCTACCTCCCTCCAATCTCTATAACTTATCTATTCCTTGGCCATTTTCAATGTGGGGGATTGACATAATTAGAGAGATTGGTCCTTCCTCAAGTAATAGAAATAGATTCATCGTAGTGGAAATCAATTACTTTTCAAGTGTGTGGAGGCCAAATCTTTTTCCAATATTCCTGACAAGAAGATAGCCAAGTTTATAGAGAAGCACATCTTCACTCGTTATGGGATTCCTCACCGCATTGTCTCTGATAACAGAGTTCAATTTCAAGGGGCAATGACCGAGCTCATTGAGATATATGGTATTGAGCATCACCGCTCTTCACCATACAGATCGCAAGCTAAGGGGGCAATCGAGGAGGCTAACAAATTGATAAAAAAATCTTGAGTAACATGGTGACTTCTTACCGAGACTGGGTAGATAAGATACCATTCACATATGGGGTTACAAAACACGCATCAAAACTGCAATGAATCAGACTTCATTCTCACTGGTATATGGAATGGAGGCTATCCTGCCAATAGAAACTAAAAGAGTGGCCTTGGAAGCCAAGCTAAGAGAAGTGGAATGAGCCAAAGCCAGGTTTTAGCAGCTTAACATGATAGATGAACATCATTTGAAAGCCTTGGATCATTTATAGATTTATTAGCAGTGGATGGCCATAACATATAACAGTAAAGTCAAGCACCAGAAGTAGCCTCTGAAAGTAGGACATTTGGTATTGAAGTAGCTAAAGCCTTTGAATGTGGATGTTAGGGGGAAGTTCCGACAAAAGTTGGAAGGCCCATGCGTTATCAAGAAAGTGCTAAGTAAGGGAGAAATCAAGAACATGGACATGGATGGCAATGATTTTGTGAACCCAATTAATCAAGACAGGCTAAAGCGCTACCACATTTAGGAATAGAAATAAAATAAGAAAAAGCAGTGAAAAAAAATAAATAAGCGCGTCAACTAGCATTTGGTTGGTAATATTAGGGCCTTTTTTCACAAAATCAAAATAAATAGTCCGCTGAGATTAAAATCCGAAAAGGGCGACTCAGGAAAAACTTAGGACAACGAGTGGAAACAATAAGTACATTATTTAGAAAACCCGAGAGGGCTAGTTAATGACATGATTCAGATCATTCAGAACATTTGTACTTAGATTAATTTCAAAAATAAAAATATCATTTCTTGCTGAAAATGTTCACGATTTTGTTTATGTAAATGTATTGATTCCAATGGTAGAAACACCACAAGTAAATAACAAACAACTTACAGCTTAATTCATTAACTAGTTCGTGTTTAGAAAATGAAAAAGAAAAATAAATCCAATAGAATAATATCACACTTGTATTATCTAAGAAAAATTATGTAGTTTTGTAAATAAAATAGCATCATAATCGTCTACAACAGTTTAGCAATCTGGCTCTATCTACAGCTATAGGGGTTAATCCCATCCTCCTCCCTAGATCATTCCTGCATCACCTAAGAGTACCTCTTAGGATCTGCTAGGGACCTAATAACCCCCAACCATCCAAGGTAGAATCAATCAGTCTCCATAGTCTCAACTACCCCATAGTCAAGGTGAGCAAACTAAGAATGCTGCGTCCATAGGCTTGGTAACCTATCTAGCCAAGTGTGATGCCACTCTAAAACTTAGGAGGCAAAAACACTTCATGGTATCGTCTAACGCCTCCCATACTATTTGCATAAGCTACTTGGTGAATAGAAGGTTGAAAAATGTAGGCCCGTTAGTAGTATCTCATCCTCGTGCATCAGGAGTGCGATATGGGTAATTGCTTACTAGGGGAAAAGCTAACGGACCCTATCATTTGAAGTGATCAATCCATCTGTGAATGCCCTTTAGTGGTCAATCCTCACTTTTGTAAGAAATTGATGAGTTATCAAAAGGGTTTCCTCAAGGATCACTGATCAAGGAGAGTTTCTCCAGCAACCATTCCTGAAATGAATCATACCAATATTGTGGAAAATAAGGGTACAAGATCATTGGTCATACTTATCTTACCTCAAGAAGAGTGAAGTGATCACCAACCAAGTCAGGGTGAGAAGCAACGACATCCATACCGATAAGATTCTCCACCAGTGCTAGAGTAGACGGTGAATTCCCCCTAAGAAAGGGAATCAATTATGGAAAGTAGTTGAAATGGGTTAATAGGACAAACTTCGCAAATAAACTCAACCATAAATAACAAAGCCACCATATAAGGCCAAGCGATGTGAGTCCTCACATCGCAAATGCAACACTATAACATAGTGTCAACGCAAAATCCTTCGAGAGATGGTGGGTGAGAAAGGAAAAGTGCCATGGCATCTAAGTTCCACAATCCTCAAAAGGTGTCATCAGCTCTAAAGCGGTAAGATAGGACCACCAGGGGAAAGGCATAAGGGACCGGGAAAAATGCGAGATAACGAAGCCCCAATAAACCAAATATTTTGGGACTCTTCCAATCTGGGTTCTTTAAGGTGCGCAAGAAAACCTGAAGCTGCTAGTTGTGTGTCATCATTGGAAGGAAACCAAAGACAGAAGAAAATCTAAAAAACTTGAAAGTAATGTCATTAATGACTTAAGCAATGTCGTTAACGATATGGCCAATGTTGTAATGTCATTAATGATATGGCTTCTCTATAAAGTTTTCTATACCTATTAATCGACTGGATTTTCCCATGTGGTTAACAATACTGCAGTTACAATGAAAAAAGTGGGTGTTAGTTCAGGAAAAAGTCAGCCGACGAGCTTAATTTTGAACTTGGGAATTAGCACTCATATTTTGAGGATGGGGATTGATGTACTTATAAGCCCGAGCATCACAAACAAGATTGAAACAAAGAGGAATTCAATTAAATCTATTTGTTCAAAAGATTCAAATAGTGTAATATTCACAGAAAGAGAAAGATAATGTTCAAAAGGCATCAAAAGTGCCAACTACAAGCTAAAAGTTCTAAAACGAATGCAGAATATCAAATTAGAAAATGACAAAGCATCATCCTCCTCTCCCTCCTTGGTATTGCCAATCCAGCTGTCTAGCTCCACCACATCTTGGCTCCTGGATACCCCACGATGAAGGTTGGATGTGGATGGGGTCCCTCTAAGAGTCCTTGATCTTCTCCCTCTAGACAAAGTCGGGCGATTTGTCCTCCAAGCCAACTGCCTCTCAAGATCCTCAATTCATGTATCCCGAGTCCTCATCTTACCTTCGGTTTAAGCAAGCAGGCGATCTCAGTGCTCTAAAGAAAGCAATGCCTACAGTAGAAACATGCATCACATCATGAACATTCATTAAAAATAATAATGTCAAATATCAAGCATACATACATATCATCATGCATGATCATGGTAGCATGCAAATACAAATGTCAGAATATTTTATTCATAGGAAGTCAAGCAGGAATACCTCAGCAACCCCGTTCTACGCAATGATCCAATCGCGAGCACAAAGGTAATGATGGGCAAGCATTTCAATGTTAGCAGGGGGGATCTACTACAATCAAAAGTGGGCTAAATTAGGTTTCACAAACATCTAAGACATAAACTTAAAGGGATAAAAGAAAGAAGCCTCGCGTGGGGTAGTGTCCTAAGGTGTAAATGACAGTGTGTAAGATCGGAGGTAGGGTCTGGATTGGTCGCTCCCTGATCCTTGTAAGGAGAGAGAAGGTTATCTCCAAACAAATCATGAGGTGACCCTCCACAAGGCCAGAGCAAACTACATCATGCCTTATGAACTCCCCACATTAGCTTGGGCTAGCTAGTCCACCTCTGCCTGCTTCAAAGTTAAAATTCATATAAAAGAAGGTAAAATGTTGAAGAAAGATAAGAATTAAAGGGAAAATCGTACCCAAGAAGAGCTCAAAACATCACCATTGTTACCCTTGCTAAATGCACCGCCTATATCATCGCCAAGATCATCATCGAATTCATCATCACCACCGCCTCCTCCGTAGTCCATCACGACCTCCTCCTCATCAAAAAGGTCCCCCACTGCCATCTCTATCGCCTTTTAGCGATGCCAATTATCACTATCAATTATCTACTTTTAGGAGCAAGGGCGCAGAAGTAAGAGCATGCTGGTAAGATAATCGTCCAGAATGGTAGCCTGATCCAACAGCGAGGTGACCTTTAGGTTAGGCTTGAACACCCCAGTAGGAGGATCAAGAGGCACGAGCTACTGATCCATCATAGAGATTCACCAGTCCCTAATCCTCTCCCCGAAATACCATTCAAGGGAGAGAGGAAACTGTAACACCAGGCGACGGCTATCCACGATCATCCGCATAACTTCAATGCACTCCTGATTTGGTACGTCGATCAATAAGTTAAAAACAAGCTGCAATAAGAGAAAGAAAATTTTATTGTAAGGTTAGTGACAAATCTCAAAGTGAATATGTTTGAAACTAATAAATTTGCTTTGAAAGAAAAAAGAAGAATGAATAGGAACTTACCTACTCAATGGCCACATGGCGAAGGCACTCATTGTAAGTAGTCTCCCACTTGTGGAGACCGTCAATCCTCTAGTACAAGATGGTTAAGAAGTGCTCCACTAGTACTGAATTGGTTTTGAATGTTGGAGGACGAAGGATGTGGCCCTCAAAGGCCCAAACCTGCAAAAATGAAAAAAGTCAAAAGGCAGTAAAATGTCAAGAGTAAATAAAAGGCAAATGTTTAAGCAAGTACCTAAAGCAAGATGTGACTCAGCTTAAGGACTTTGTCATGAGCCCTCATTGAGTAATCGAGGTAGTATTACATCTGGTCAAGGGTAGCTCTAAGCTAATTCTACTTCGAATCTGAGTAATATTCTCCATAACTGAGATCAACCCATAGTTGATCATACTAGAGGTAACTGGGAAGAAGAGGACTATGAGTAGAGAGATCAAGAATGAGCGGACACACTATGATAGGACACTGGCAGGTTCTACATCCATTCGACCATAGTGAAGGCACAGCTACTTATAGGAGAGCTTGCCCACCTAGGGCGTCACGTCGAATAGCTCTGTCACTCAAGCAATGACCAGGCGAGAGGTAGAGAATCGGTCCATAAAAGCATTAAATTGAATGGCTCCATCGGTCCATGGTAACCCTATCATAGCCACCACGTCAGATGGAGTGATGGTGAGCTCTCCCACGGGAAGGTGGAAGGTGTGAGTGGTCTATGACCACCTCTTGACTAAGGCAGTACAAGTAGGATGCAAAAAATGAGGCATCTCTATGGGTAGAATCCTTACCAAGCCACCAAAGTAGTAGCATTGATAGCCGCTCTAAGCATGGGATCCCCAACCGTGAGGTTCCACCATTTCTCGATGGTTATGATCCAGGCAAAGTTAGTACAAACATGCAACTACAAAAACAAATCGACAAATACAAGGATTAATCACAAAATTGATGAATATCCTCACCAAAAAATGCACAAATCCGTATCCTTTTTTGCATCATAATCACTCATTTTAAAATCAAAAGTTCATCTAACACATTCATTAAAACCTTGACTAACCTTGAACTATGTAAAAAGGCTTAATAGAAAAGTTAGTAAATGCTTGGAATCGATTTTGGCAAGGCAAAAACTGTTTCTGTTTTTGCAAATGCCATGCCATTAAATGTATTGGCAATACCGCTAATAGCATGACCAATGTTGTTAATGACATTGTGCAATCTCATTAACGACATCGTAATTGCAGAAACGATGAACTGTTTCTGCCATTTTTTTAGCACCAAATTCAAAATTTTGCACCCACAAATCCCCCACATTTGGGTTCCAATCCAACCTATACCACTCATGAACATTAAATAACACGTAATAATGCACCAATTTCATACATAATCATCCACATTTCTTTTTAAACAAAGTTAGGTTTTCAAATAAAATTGGGCAAAATCTCAAATTAAGGAGGTTTTCAAAGTACGTAGACCATGCAGGCATGATCCTTGAGCCTCGAGCAAAGTCTAGTGATCGGGGAATTGTGAGAAAAGCTGAGAAACTCATCGGATTCATCAAAACTGAGCACATCTTGAAGCCATGAATGTCAGGATGAACGGGAAGAGAGGAGGAGGAAACAACCTTCGTGTTGCGAGATGATTTTGCATAATATTGTCTTTGAGTTTTGGGAGAAAATTTGGTGACTTTTGAGAGGGGGACTATTTTTTCAGATGAAAAAGAAAATGGGGAAAGTTAGGTTTTATTTTTAAAACCTATCATCCCGATGCCTTTAACAGCATTAGCCATGTCATTAACGACATTGGCTTTCAGCCTAGCTCGTTTCACACTTGTTTTTAGCCCAAATTCATTTCGACTCATCTAAACTCATTCATAATACATTACAATTATGTAAAAAGGACTCTAAGGATAATGGATTGGCTACTGAGCCGGATTTCTTAAACTCAATCATGCAATCTGAGGAAATTATTAAAAATCTTCATATTTTAATTCTTAATTGAATGGGAAAATTTTTTTACTTCTAGAAATCTCAATCAAGGAATTAAAACATGCATCATAAAATTATGATTCACAATTTTTCAAGTGTCCTATTGCAGAGCAGGATCGTTGAATCGACCTTTTTAGACTTTTTACGGTCAATGGACTTTTTGCAATTCGCATTTCTTTTCAGACTTTTTACAATCAAGAGACTTTCTGCAATCCCTATCTCTTTTCAAACTTTTCACAGTCAATGGACTTTCTGCATTTCGCATTTCTTTTTCAAACTTTTTACAGTCAATGGATTTTCTACAATCCACATTTCTTTCTCTGACTTTCTACAGCCAACGAATTCCCTATAGTTCGCATATCTATTTCAAAATTTTTACATTCAATGGACTTTCTAAAGTCCATATTTCCTTTTCAAACTTTTTACAATCAACAAATTCTCTACAGCCCTCATTTCTTTTTTACACTTTTTATGATCAACTGACTTTCTACGGTCTGCATTTCTTTTTCAAACTTTTTATAGTCAATGAACTTTCTATAGTCCTTACCTTTTTTCAATCTTTTTATAGTCAAAGGACTTTCTACAGTCCACATTTCTTTTTAAGACTTTTTATAGTCAACAAACTTTCTACAATCCGCATTTCTTTCTTAGACTTCTTACAATCAACGAACTTTCTATAGTCCGCATTTCTTTCTCAGACTTTCTACAATCAATGGACTTTTAATATTGTGCATTTCTTTCTCAGACTTTCTATAGTCAATGGATTTTCTACAATCTACATTTCTTTCTTAGACTTTTTACAATCAACGAACTTTTTACAATCTCATTTTTTTCAAACTTTCTACGATCCTCGGTCATTTTCATACTTTCTACAATCAACGACCTTTTACAATCTACAGACTTTTTACATTTTACACATTTCCTTTTCATCCAAAGGTGTGGGAGCACGGTTAACATCTTTTTCTCACTAATCCTAGTTGTAGCGGTAAGCTAGAGGTCAACCCGCAAGGGGCATTCATTACCAAATGTCCACGACCTACCGGACGGGAGATCGACTAGGGGCATAGAGAATGAAGTCCTTAGTCTAAATAATGCAGCGCCAGGATGAAAGTTTCCTATCATCGCAAACCTGCTACTCTTCTAATCATGGGACCATACTGATCTCATATCACTACTAATCTCATGAGGGGAAACCTGTGAGCATGAGATTTCACTCCCCACATATGAGTTAGATGGTGAAGTTGCAATTTATTTTTCACTTGTTAGTTTTTCACTTTTTACAAGGTCCTAAACTCATCTAGAGGAAGCTTGCTTTTTTTCTAAGAGCCTTAACCTCCTTAACTTTTTTTCAGCACAAAGAGCCTAAGGTAGAGAAGCCATGTCGTTAACAGCATGGCCATGTCATTAAAGACATGTTTAATCTCATTAATGATATTGGTGATGTCGTTAACAACATCGACATCGACTATGTAGCATAACCAAAATTGCACTTTCTGCAATTTTGAACCAAAAAAGCAATATTTGCCCACATGCTCAGAATTTTTTTACTACAACACCACCACCCCCACACACCTTACCTATGAAACTTTCAATCAAACATGTATTTGGATTTGGAAAAGTGAAAAAGAAAAGAAAAGCATGGCCTAAAGCTAAGTCTAAGTTGACTTTGGATTGAAGAGAGATAAGTTTCAGTAGAGGGAAGAGCTCAAAAGTTTGTGCATAAGCAGAAAGTAAAGATTTCAAAGTGAAGTTAAAAATTCGTGACTGTTCTTTTGAGTTTTTTTTAGATTCTTGAACTAAGTTGAGACTTTAAGTATATAATAACTCTAAGTATCGGTTTAGCAAGTGTAAGTTCATGAAAAGGGTATGAACTTGGGACATTTGGGGTTCTGTTGTTGTTCATTTAGGCGAGTTTGGGGTTTAGCTCGTTTTGAAGTGTGTTTAGAGATTTCTTGAGAAACTAAGCAAACTTGAGGATACTTGAGTTTTAGAGGACTTTCATCAAGTTCTAAGCTAATAGAACTTGGTGTGAGTGTTCTTGATAGTATTTTCACACATTTGGAATAATTCCTTTTCTTTTGAAAACATCGATGTTTTGGAAGTTTACCTTTCCAAAGTCTAGAACTTGAGGGAAAAGGATTACTATCCCCTTTTCACTCATTTTAATACTAACACATTCTGGGACATTTCATTTTTCATTAAAGAGTAGCCTTATACTCTACTTTCAAATCTTTTATGAAACCAAACAAAAAATTGCACCAAAAAACAAGGAGGGCTTTCAGTGGAATTTCATGGATCTTAACTAAGTGGATTCGTGACTACGGGTGAGCCTCTGAATTCCTAGAGTTGTGCTTTACATGTATATGTTTGTTTGCTATGCTTTTTATGTTCCAAGTACAATGTAAATTGTCTGTTGTCTGTAAACTATAATGTCGTTAATGGCATTGTGATGTCGTTAACGACATCAGCAATGTTGTTAACAACATTGCAATGCAAACAACTTATTCAGAAAATTTTTAAATATCAGTTTATGTTTAAGTGGGTCAATGATGACTATTCAGACTTGAAATCTAAGTTTTTAGTAACATAAGATATATAATTAAGGATTTTCAAGTACTTGAAATCGGTTGGAAAGTCGTCTGAATGGTTAAAGTTAGTTCTCCTTCACCAGGATGTATTGTACTAACTTTAACTGTTTCCCTTTCAAAACGGGTTCAGTAACATCCATTTATGATTTATTTTTTACCTAGATTTATTTTTGCATTATATTGAGAAGTTGTGTTAGGAAAACCTGATTAAGGGAACCCAAGTTCTTTGATAACCGACACGACAAATATTCACATGCGGCATTTACACTAAATAAAATGGTTAACATGTATATGTATAAATGAATCTTTTTGAAAAAATAAGAATTTTAAAACTCCCATTATTTAAATTAGATCGCCCGGGCCTCGCAAAAATCAAATCAAACATACTTGCGACTACTTGTGATATGCAATATTACTAGTGCTAACCTTTATGGATGCAGGTAGATTGGGACTAGATGAATGTTAGGATTTAATTTCCTTCGGGTAATGCATTTAATTTAGAAATCAATTGTACCATTTGTTATATATCAATGTATTATAGGCGATTGTATTCCCTAAGATTTTGATGTATTTAGGCAATTTGTATCCTCAATCCCAAAATGTAATTAATCCATCGTAGACTAGGCATATTTACTTTTATACGTGTTTACTTTCCGCAATTTAAATATTTATTACTTTATGTATGCCTGATAAGATAATCACATAACCTGAAAAAATCTAGATAAGTTCGAATATCATACACGTGGTTTCTAAATAATGTAATTTGACTCAAATGATGATGGAGTATGTTACAAATCCGAACTCGAATCTTTGTACAATGGTATAGATTAGGAAAATGGATCTAGGATGTACCGAATTTTCTCGGAAGAGTTGTCTGGGTGATGAATCTATAACATAGGCTAGAGATTTAGGCCTCAGGTCTTTAAATTTTCACTTCTTTTTGTTCTCACAATTCTTTCAAAAACCCCATTCCCCATCTCACGGGGCCATCTTCTCACGATAACCGTGTGGGTAGAACGTCGTCCTCTCATAGTAACCCTTGACTGCTCAATGTTAAATCTAGCCAAAAGCCTCTCTATGTATTTACTTTGAGAAAGACCCAGCATCTTCCTGGATCTATCACGATAGATTTTTATAGCAAGTATAAAAGTTGCTTCTTCGAGGTCTTTCATCGAGAACTTCTTTGATAATTATGACTTAACTGTTTGATGAAAGGGAACATCATTTCCTATTAATAATATGCCATAGACACATAATACGAGGAAAACAACCACACTCCCACTAACATTCTTATATACACAAGGTCATTAACATTTAGCACAAAAGTTTCTTGGATTATTTCATCATAACTAGTATTCCAACTCCTTGATAATTGCTTAAGTCCATAAATGGACCTTTACAATTTACACACCTTTGAGCCATCTTGAGATGTGAAACACTCGAGTTGTGTCGAATATGCATCCCTATCTATGTTCCCATTAAGGAGAGCATAGTTTTCACATCCATCTACCAAATCTCATAATCATAATGAGCAAGTATCCTGATAGATTTTAGCATGGCTACTGGTGAAAAGGTTTCATCATAATCAATGCCTTCTTTCTAACTATAACTTATTGCAAATAGCCTTGATTTATAGGTAATAACATTACCATCCATGTTAGTTTTCTTCTTGAAAACTCACTGGCATCATATGGGATTAATCCCACTTGGAGCATCAACCAAGTTCCAGACTTGATTTTCTTACATGGAATCCATCTTTGACTTCATAGTTGTAAACTATCTGTCAGACTCTAAGTCTTTCATCACTTTCTTCTAAGTCTTAGGCTCGTCATCTTCCATAAGAAAGATATGTATATCATCATTGATGAAATAGCCATATCTTTCAGCAATGATTAGAGAATGTTGGTGTTATAATAGGTTATTCCATGATTACCTTTCTCGTATAAGAAGTTTAGAATCAATAAGTTGATTGTTTGTTTGATCTTCTTAAGCGCCTAGCTCAAGATTACTCCCACTAGCTTTCACAAGTACATGTTCTTTCTCGATGAATAGAGCATTCCTAGAAACAAGTACCTTTTGTTCCTTGGGATCATAAAAGTTATAACCCATAGTCTCCTTCGGGTAACCTACAAATAGAAACCTATCAAACTTAGCACACAGCTCATTTGAACTTGTCCTTTTAACATAAGCAAGACATCCCAAAACTCTCATGTGAGAAAGAGCTGGCTTCTTACCATACACGTTTTGTATAGTGTTTGATCAATTGATTTTGAGGACACCCTATTTAGAATATAAACTGCACTCTCAAGTGCATAACCTTAAAAGAATCTGTTAAGTTCCGCTTGGCTCATCATAGACCAAACCATAATGTGTAGGATTGTATTTCTTCATTCTGACACTCTATTATGTTGGGGTGTATAAGTAGGTGTCCATTGAGATAAAATACCATTATCCTATAAATAATCCTAAAACTCTTTGCTTAAGTATTCACCACCTCGATCAGATCGAAGGGTATTATTGACACTTTTCTCAAGCTATTTCTATACTTTTGTTCTGAATTCTTTGAATTTCTCTAAGCTTTTAGACTTGTGCCTCATAATGTACAAATAACCATATCATGAGTCATCATCGATAAAGGTTATGAAGTATACAAAACCTTCATGTGTCTTAACACTCATTAGACCATATACATCAAAGTGTATTATTTCCAAATTACTTATTGCATGTTGCCCCTTTCCTTTGAAATGTTTCCTTGTCATCTTCCCTTTTAAATAAGGTTCACATACCCTCTTAGGATTCCCATTCCATTGGGTACAAGTTACCTCATTTGTGTAACTTAGTTAAGAGAGTCCCATTTATATGGTCTAGATGACAATGCGACAAGTATGAAGATTTCTCATTATCTAATTTTGATTTCTTAGCAATATTCATATTAAGAATTTCAATTATAGTATATAAAACATAAATGACATTCAAATACATTCCACAAGAATAAAGAATATTATCTTGCTGAATTTGACATTTATTGTGAATAAAATTTCAAATCCTTCTATTGCTAAACATGCAACAAAATTGGTATTCTTAGTAATGGCAGAATTGTAATAGCAATTGGTCAAAACTAAAACAAGGCCACTAGGAAAATGAAGGCAATATACCCCTACAAATGTTGCAGCAACCCGTGCTCCATTTCCAACTCTTAGATCCATTTCCCTCTTTACAAGCCTCTTACAATCCTACAAAACCTGCATAGAAATACAGATATGAGTACCACAATTGGTATCCAATATCCATACAGACTCATAAGAAACTGTAGAGAAACTTTGTATCATGAACATACCTAAAGTAGATGCCTCACTTGGCTTCTTCTTCACTTGTTAAGAAATCTGAGCTTTTAACTCACGTTTCATTTTTGCATTTTTCATGAGTCTCCTCTTGAATTTGAAAGCCATTGACTTTCTTATATTTTGATCATCAACAACAAGTTGATTTTTAAGTTTATTTCTAAACTAGATATCATAATGTTCCAATAAGTCCACCATCTTGGAAAAATTATAGTAATCTCTGATGCTATGGAAATATGATTTAAAATTGTCATACCTTTTGGGTAGACCTATCAATATGATCTTTTTCAAGACTTCCAAATCATAAGTAATTCCCAATTTTCTCAATTATTCTGATATATCATAAACAGTTATGAAAAACTCGACTGCTGAGGTGTAAGCCCCTAAACTTGTAGACAACATAAATCTCTCATGTTCATCTATCATAACAAGTTGCACAAGTATAGACTCTAAGTCAATGTCTTTGCATTGACATTTGTTACTTTGGAAGCATCACATAGTCCAAAAAATTCTTTACAAATTCACAGACCTTTTTATTCTTCACATATTCATCTATCTGGTAAATGAAAGAATCCTCTTTGGGGAGTTCAGGATATGGATTATCCAACAGATAATCCAAACACGGACATTCAAAAATTTTGTCACAATCTCAAACCACTCATGAAAATTATCTCCTTTAAAAACTTTATTGTTAGACAGATGCTTATCTATGTTAGTGTTCATAATTTCAACTTAGATATAAGATAGAAATTGTTCAGACATTAGTATATGTACATGCATTTAATATGAGGTCTTTAATTAAACACATATTTCCTATTAATTTTATCGAAACTTGGTTTCCCATCTGGGAACCTTTAGGCTCATTGATCCAGACCGATATGGAATTCGATAACTTTAGATGATCAAATGAGCTTTCTAGCAAAGGCGTATTATCCTCCCCGATACTCAGAACGTCACGTGCTAGTGACTTGATTTGATTGTGCAATAGTAACCAATACAATACACTCCTTCCATCATACTAAGTACCATCCATTTTATTGAGCTTGGATAAAGTGTTAACTCATGAAATAGCCGTAGCTATCCCAGAACTAGACTTCTTCACAAAGAACACCACTCACATTAATGTATAAAGGTTGACTAGATACCCATTATATAAATCTAATACTCAAATAAGAGATTTATAAGTGTGTTACTTCAACAAGATATGTAAAGTACAACTCTCATTATATCCATAATAAGGAGTGAGGGATCCCATCTTAACTACTCAGCTTACCAACGAACGGTCATCACTATACCCGTAATCACCCGTTTCATCATGATCACTAGGATATGTATGAGTATGACCCAGAATATATTAAATTTTGCACAAGGTAACCAATATCTCAAGTCTAAGGATACTCATTCTGCTATTGCAATAAGACGTGACATCAACACATGGATGTAGTTAATTCTGAGTGTCTATCTTATAGCGGTCTCTAATGTATTGTCGAATACCTTCATGTGTTAACTCAAGGTATGATAAGTGTATAATTACACTTATTATCTGTGAGGGAGTGACACAGAGCATTGGGCAGAGAGCGAGCGGAGATGAGAGGCGCAGTCCACCGGGGTGTTCGAAAAAAGAAGCACCGGGTCAGGGACCCAATAAAAAGGTTGAAAGAGAGAGCGAAAAATGTTTTAGATTGGTTTGAACCCGAATCCGCCATCTCTTAGTGTGGAGTCACCACTTGGATTAGCTCTTTCTAGGAAATAGAGTCCTGTGAGGCTTAACGTCTGGGGGACGGCCCACTAATACACAGAGATTCGGGTTTGGGATAAGTTGTTTATTTCTTAAGTGATCATATTATAATACATTTACAGAAAATCTTATTTTCTTATTTATGTATATTCGAACTTAGGTCATTTTTAGACTTTATATGCATGATTCACATATTGCAATATAATAAACCATCCACAAAGCGGAATAACAAACCATCCACAAAGCGGTAAGTAAACGCGGAAAATAAATGTGAAAAATAAAAATTACAAGGCTTTCAAAAATCGAGGGATGAAAATGCCCGCTACCCTATTAATCACATTTCCTAAAAAATATGTGCAATACCCAAAGGAAAAATAAAATCCTAAACATACATCTAACCTGCATCCATAAAGGTTAGCACAAGGGATATCGCATATGCCAGATTTAATTTTGGCGAGGCCCGTGTGGCCTAATTAAAACGTCGACAATTTAAAGTTGTTATTTTAAATAAAAATAGTTCATTTTTATTTACATGTATGTTGGTCTATTTTATTAGTGAAAATGACCGCACGGCAAAGTAGCGAGGACTGTTATCCGGGAATATATTTTATTCCCTTCGTGGGGGTATTCTAACATAAATAAAAAAAGAAATAAAAGATTAAAAGAATTATAATATTCACAATTACAGTAAATAAGACAATTCCTAGGTCCACAAATAAAACCAAAAAGAGATGAAGTAGAAGATGAGCGCAAAATTTGCAGTTTTAGGAACTCAAATGCTTACCCTTTTGGTATGAATCCACTTCGGCGTATCCGTTCGATCCTCGGGAGTGTTCCTCATTCATTTTTGTAGTTATTGTTGTTTAATGTGGAAAAATAATTGTTTGGTTGGAAAATAAAGTGTTTATTTATCCAAAAGATAATCAAACTCGGGTTCAAAATTTGTTTTAGACCCAAAAATATCTGAGGATTTAAGAAGAAAAATAGATGAAGAGAAATTTTGAAAATAATTAAAAGTTGGGATCCGAAGGTGTTTTAGATCCAAGAAAATATTAGAAGAAAAGAAGATATTTTTGTTGTAGTGTTTTCAGTATTTTTATTATGAAAAGAAGAGTTTTTCTCTCAATTTTCGAGCTCCCTTCAATCCAAAAACGTCTGACTATTTATAGAAAAAGCTTGGAAAATCCAAAAAAGGTAAAAAAGTTTGATGGGGTCGCCAAAAAGTTTGACGACCTCGCCAAACTCGTTAGCGAGCTCACCAGAGAGGTTGGCGAGCTTACCCGACTCGCTAGTGAGGCTCGCCAGAAGGTCTGGCGAGCTCGTTAGAGAGTCTGGCAAGCTTGACGACTACCTGGTGAGGCTCACCAAGGTCTGGCGAGCCTCGCCAGGACCTTGGCGAGGTACGCCAAGTTCCTGGTGAGCCACGCCAAGGTCTGTCGAGGTTGGCCAGAACCCTAGCGAGCCTCGCCAAGGTCTGGTGAGGTTGGCCAAAACCCTGGCGAGCCTCGCCAAGGTTTGGCGAGGTTGGCCAGAAGCCTAGCGAGCCTTGCCAGGGTCTGGCGAGGTTTGCCGGACCCTTGACCAATCTTGCCCTGACCTTGGTGAGGTTCGCCAGGTCCCTGGCGAGCCTTGCCAGAGTATGGCGAGGTTCGCCAGGCCCTTTGGAGAGCCATGCCTTGTAAAATATCGGCAAGGCGAGCCCCGGATCTGATTTTTGACGGTGTTTTTAAATTTTTTTGTGTATTTTTATATTTTTTAGTTAATTTTTAAATTAAAGTCCTTTTAAATTCAATGACGAGGAAGACCCCCATTTGAAGATCATTGAACGGTCGAAAATCATGTGATTAGAGGATAAATATCCCGAAAAACTGTCATTATTGAAAGCGCGAGTTGGTACAAAATCCCATGTTTACAGCTACCCCTCATGTGATAATTAATGGTTGTATAACCACTATTATCACATGAAAAGAGCAGAGGGATTGAGAATATACCTGACCGGTGCGGTTGGTGACTTCTTGTTCCCAATTGGTGATGACATAGGCCTTCCTTTCTGGCGCTGTGTCTTCATACGGTCATCCATTTCTTTCTTTGAAATCTTTTAGGTTCTTGGTGCCCCTTGTAGGTGGGTCGACCGTTTCTTTCTACGATGTCCCTTTAGTGGTTGGCAACCGTTTCATTCTTCGGTTGATAAATGAGATTGTTTCATTCTTCAACCATTGAGATAACCGTTTCCTTCTTCGGTTGTGTTTTTTATTTCGTTAATAGGATGTTGACTTGCTTCCTGTAACAAATCAGAGAAAAGATAATGTTAATGCATTTGATGGTGAATGTTTTAATTATTTGATTGAGTTTATGCGAAGAAAAAATTATTGCCCCTATAATAAAAAAATTAAAACATAATAAGTTAATAAGTTTAGTAAGAAATTCGAGGGTGTCCCGAAAATTGCTCCGTTGTTTAGAGGGTTTTGTGGTGTTGTAACATTGACTTTAGGCTTGAGTGGGCCATTGTCTTGTTTGTAGGTTCCTCATGTGGAGGTGGGGATTCTTGTTTATCAAGACTGTGTTGCCCTGGTTTGGCATCATCTTTACCTGTAAATGACGTGATGCTAATGTAAAGTATGCATGATTTTATGCATGAAAAATTTTTATCATATGATGTATCCTTGTCTATTATCGATGTCATGGGCTTCATTCAGTGAAGAGCCTTCTCTTGTTCTGGTGCATGGCTGACCCTATGACTTGTCTTGTTAGGGATTCCATGGACGACTCCCTCAAAGGGACGACCATGGGTTCGTTGAATCAGATTCGAGTTCATAGCTTGGATCTAATTTGAGGAAAGTCTGGATGAATCGTTGATCTTGCGTTGTGTCGACGATGATCGCTTAGAAGCCGTTTGCCTGAAGTGTTGAAGGTATATGATGCCTCGTACGGTTCCGAGGAGGAGATGATGAATTTGATATTTCTATAGTCCTAAGTTTTGCATAGATCGCGCTTGCGGGTTTTCAATCTATCGAACCTTGTCTTAATTTTTTCCTGGACCGCCCTTTTAGGTTTTCAATCCAGCAAACTCATTTTTCTTTTTTGTAGATGTTTACTTGTGACATTCTACCATTGGCATGCAAGCAATCAAGTTAAGCATATGCATAAAGATTCAACAAAAATGACAATTCATTGATGAACTTAACAGGGGTATAAATGTTTCAAATGATTTAACTCCTACCATCTATTAGCCCTTTCAGGTTTTCTAACTAATATGGTTCTCTCGATGTCCCAAGTTTTGCCTGAGCCGCCCTTTTTGGGTTTTCAACTTAGCGGACTATTTTTTCTATTTATTGAAAAGAAGCCCTCATTTTTTACTCAACTTACCGAGTGTTAATTGACAAGCTAAATACAAATTTATTTGTACTGCTTTTTACTGATTTATTTCTTTTACCTATGCGTGATAGCAATTGTGTAAGACTTGGTTAATTTGGTAGATCGACTGTCGTCCATGTCCATGACTTCAGTTGTTATCTCGTTCAGCATTTTCTAACCGATTGGTTGGTGCTCATGTTGCGTTTCTAGCTTGTATGTGATGATGAGTCTTGATCATCGGCGTTTCTTGCGATGATTACTCCACAAATAGTAGCGAGCCATGTGAAGGAGTTGTTGACATGTTCAACAATCTGACTCTCTTTTGTCTTTAGTATTTTGTTTGATTATCCCATGAATGGTGGTGATCCGTGTGATAGAGTTATTGACGTGTTCAACTATCTGACTTCTTCTTTGTGTTATTGCTTCGGTTGTTTGATTTAATGAATGGTGGTGATGGAGTTGTTGGTGTGTTCAACGATCTGACTCCTTCTTTGTGGCATTGCGCCAGTTGTTTGGTCTCATGAATGGTTGTGATGGAGTTGTTGATGTGTTCAACGATCTTACTCCTTCTTCGTGGCATTACACCTATTGTTTCGTCTTATGAATGGAGTTGTGATGGAGTTGTTGATGTGTTCAACGATCTGATTCCTTCTTTGTGGTATCGCGCCATTTGTTTGGTCCCAACTTCCTTGGTTAACATTTTGACCTTATTCTAGCTCTGATCCTTTCGATCTTTGCTTGAGTCAGTGGATGTTTCGAACTTGGAGATCTTTTCATTGTTCTTTCATCCTTGTATGATGGAGCAATTGCTATCAATTGTTGTCTAAGTACATGTATTTATCTCTCACTTTCTCTCAAGAGTCAAATCATTTGAATTTATTATGGGGAATCCATTTATACCCAAATTAATTTCATGAAATGATGTGTCATGTATCCTAAAAACATTATGTGCATGCTTA